>APFE031645417.1:56125-109782 GCA_000404065.3 Pinus taeda
AAAATGGCACATGGTATTGACCCATGGTATTCACTTGGAATGTAGCCTATTTAAATGGGGGAATTAAACCAGAATAAATCCATCTTTACTCTGGATCTACTAACCCCCGAGAGGTATCAAATATCGTGATATGCAAACTAGCATAGAGTGAAAAAATATTTGATCCGATCAAGAGTAAAAATGGATGTTGTAATTTAATGTATGTTAAACATTTTAGCTTGGTTAAAATAAAAACAAAATAAAAATCAACTATTAATTTTTATAAATTACTAATAGTAATTTTTAAGCTCCAGGTTTATGATAACCCATGGTATTGACCCATGGTATTCATGTGAGCATAGACTATTTAAAGGGGAAATTCTATCTTAGATCCATCTTAATTCTGGGTCTACCAAGTGCTCAGAGGGATAAATAGATTTCATCCCCCTAAGAGTGGTAGATGTGGAGTTAAGATGGATATAGGTTGGTTTTTATGATAATGAAGATATTAAATAGGCTTAGGAAATTATATTGTAAAAACATATTAAGGTGAATGGTTAAAGCATAGACATTGGACAAGTATATTTGTATACTTCTCTTTTAAATTGAAACAAATCCAGGGCTAAAAAGAATGGATTGATTGCACTAGTCATCCTTCTATAACTTTCCAACATATGCTGGAGTAAATAGATTGTAATTTGGGTAATTTTTCTAATTGCAAACGGGAACATACTTGTCTATTGGCAGGGTGGTTACGAGGTTCCTAGAAGTGGAGTAAACAGATTGTAATTTCGGTAATTTTTCTAATTGCAAACAGGAACATACTTGTGTACTGGCAGGGTGGTTATGAGGTCCCTAGAAGTGATGAATTTGAATTTTTCTTGGTTTTATATATAGTATTAGGTTTTTTCTCATGCTTTCTGTGAATCGCACTGGTGAATTTTATCTTACACCCACTAGATTATCGATATGTAATTTCGATAATTTTGATTTCAAAAGAAATTTTAAAGAAATGCAATGATTTCATTTGTGTATTCAATAAACACAAGATTTTATAATTGAGTAAAATATTCCCCATCCCTGGTGAGAGATTCGCCAAATAATTATATATACACATCATATTATTGATAAAATCGCCTTCCATTTTTCCTATATACCGTGGAGATTTGCCCATTTATTATACATGTAAATTTAGGGGGGGTTCTTAAAATTTTCCCTGCCTAGCGGAATGCAGCTGAGTGAATGGAGCGAGACTCCTAAAAATGAAATGCAGAAAGAGTTTTGATCTCTGACGAAGGACTGACAAGACCGACTCTAACAGCAACGATCATAATCAATGGCTGACACGTGCCCACAATAGTTTTGCAAAACAATTTTCCTCGGTGCGTAAAGTTCAGTAGAAAGGGTCGTGCGATATTAACTCACAGCCGTCCGATTGAATCAACGGTTGATGTTCAGGCCTGCACCATGGACGTGACGTGAAGTGAAACTCTGTTTGGCCGCTGGTTTTATCAGTAAAGTATTTAATGAAAAACTCTCTTTGGCCGTTGGTTTTATCAGTAAAGCATTTAATGAAAAATTTACTACGGTCGTAAATGTAGGTAAAGCTTTTAATTTTATTTTTTTAAATTCGCGGGCGTGTAGCACAAGTAATATGTAATATCATTTGGTTTTGTTTTTTGTTGTTGAATATGTAATGTGAAAAACACAACAGTGCAAAAAAAATGTTTTGTGTTGTTCATTGAAAAACGAGAGGGAGCACGCAGCAGCATGAATGTAATTTTTGTGTTGTTGAATATGAGATGCAATGGGAGACGCAACAGTGCATATCTAAGAGATTTTTTTTTACACGCAGCAGTGTAAAATTTCAAAGCTGAAACAGAGTATGTTTCAGGAGAGACAGTCAGTTTTTTTTAAAAACTGGAATTGAAGCGTTCCTTTTGTAATCCCTCTATGAAAGGAAGATCTTTGTAATAGTAGTCTTATTAATGAATACAAGTTTCTCTGTGTGTGTGTGAAACTCTGTTTTTAGAAAACATTTTTTTCGCTTCCCTGTGTTAAAAATAGAGCATTATTCTTTGTTCATTTTTGTTTGGAATTATCAGAAATTCCCAACATTTATGAATTTGAATTCAAACTTGGTAACAATATTGTAAATCTGTCATTCTTTTATGAATTCGAATTCGAACTGGGTAACTATATTGTAAATCCTTAATTATGATGACAGAGCATTATTCTTTGTTCATTTTTATTTGGAATTATTAGAAATTCCCAACATTTATGAATTTGAATTCAAACTTGGTAACTATATTGTAAATCTGTCATTCTTTTATGAATTCGAATTCGAATTGGGTAACTATATTGTAAATCGTTAATTCTGATGGCATGATCCGACGACTAACAGGCTCTGGGTTGCTCCGGGTTGGTTTTGGGATAACTACCCCACACTCTGGCGGTCCTCTAGCCCATTCAAAGCTGTTGCTCCACTGGAGCGGCTTTCTAACATCATTTCAAACACTATTTCATTCCACACTAGAATAATTAGTAAACTTGCCTAATCTTCCAAGCTAAAGGATTATGTTCTGCTGAGATACTTAGCTTTCTGTTCCTTTGAGATACTAAGCTTTCTATTAAAATCTAAGGGTTTTATTACAATATTCTAGCGAGGGCAACTCTCTCTCTCTGGCTTCCTTCCGCGACAACTGTCAACTTGAAACTTCATATGTGCAATTGTTGTCTGGTAGGGTTACTTTTCTTCCCTCACAGTTCATTATTTTGAATACATATTACGGTATTTTGAGGACAAATCTTCAGTTTTGAGTGATACTCCTGAGTTGCTTAGTATTGGTAGAGAGATATAAATTGTTAAGGTTGTGCGTTGCTTCTCCAGCTAATTGGTTAGAATTGCGGGATATTTTTTTGTATTTTACCTCAGGTTAGAATATTGGAAATGTTTGGTTATACTGTAACAGTAATCCTTCTGTGAATGGTTATTTTCTGGAACAGTAACTTGTTTATTTAATAAAAGGATGTTTCTAATTATTGCAAATTTGTCCAACGTTGATAATTGAGTTCTTTGTTTATTGTTTACTGTCTTTAGCACTCGATTCCATTATTCATGGGTGCAGGTGTCTGGAGTTTGTTATTTTGCAGCTGACTCCTTATACAGGGTTTCTTGGTTCTATAGGTTCTCATGATTAATACCACACCTGCTCAGAGTTTTTCCTTCAAATATTCCACATGAGCCGTGAGCTCCCTTAGGATTTGATGAGCTAGAACTTGACTTCAAAGCCATGGATGGATTGTAGTTGTCTTCAATGATACAATTTTCTTTTGAAGAATTACTGAGTTCCATCTTCAAGATTGTATTCCCTCTCAAGGGGTTTTTGAGTGTGATGAATCTTGCTACATTGTGAATGGTGCAAGATCTTGCGTGTCTGTAAACGTAAATAAATGTCTGAGCTTAGATTCTTACTGTATTTTCATGATTAGAGTGGTGTCATGTGTGCAAGATCTTGCGTGTTTGTAAATGTAAATGAATGTCTGAGCTTAGACGCTCACTGTATTTCATGATTAGAGCGGTGTAATGTATGCACATGAATATTCAAATGTTCCATAATATTCTATTCATTATTATGTGCATGGTGAATGCACAATTATGTGTTCATATTCAATTAGTTGATTTCCAAATTTATGGGTATACTTCGTTAACCAATCCCTACGCTAGTTATTTTGTCAAAATGAAGTATTTAGGTATCACAAAGTGGGCCATTAGTCTCCTTGAAACTACAAGAGGGTGGCCACACAACAATTGTAGTTGTGTTTTATGAACCTAGCCTAGGTTTCCTTTTAGTCCATGTTCGCTATGTTTTCAAGGTTTTGAGGAAGTGGGAGAACATGACTTTGTTGACATGCTAGTAGGTCTCACATCTAGTGGGGGCTGGTGAAACCACACCCTAGTGGAACCATGTTGTGTGTATAGAAACCAACCATAATCCATCGACCCAAGTGAACAAATCTGAGGTAAGGCAAGGTATATACACTTGGCCAAATGTTCTTTTATTTTGGGTGAGAAACCTAAAGGGCAAGAGTGTGGTCCAAGAAGAATTCGGAGTGTTGGGAACATTTCCAGCCACCAATCGCTAAGATATTTATACCCTAAAGCATCCTAAAAGTGTAAAAATTAATATAACTTTTCTACTACTGATGTATTCAAACTGAAAACAAGAGATTGCAAATTTCCTCTACTATTTTGTGAAATGGAAATCACAATTTAGAAACACATTTTCTAATACTTCATCTTAGCAAGAAAGGGACTTTGCACCACCCATATCCTACACCTATGGAATTTGAATTTGTCTCTTGACAATTCCTTTTTCAATATATCGACATCTTGCTTCTTAGTTGGAATGTATTGTGGCATCATAATTCTCCTCTCCACACAATTCTGCAAGTGATGGTACTTGATATTAATGTGCTTCCTATTGAGAAACCTAGGGCATTCAAAATTAACAATTTCTCGTCTTGATAATTTCTTGTGATGCACTTTTACTTCTTATCTTATAGTATTTTCTTCGTTAGCTTATTAATGTGTTTTTTCATTAAGACAATTACCAAAATGCATAATAAAAGACAAGTGACATATTATGTAGGTTTCTCCAGTCAGGGCCAAAACCTTTCATTTTTTAGAGGAAAACTCGATCAAAATTCTTCTTCTATATCTTCAATTGATAAGTACCAAGACCTTGACATGTACTGTTGACTCTAGTATCCTCTCAATAACCCTATCACCAACCTTGATGCTTTACATCTTTCTTCCTTTGCCTTTCTACTTGATATAGAATTGCTCCTTTTCGGCTCCTTGTAGAGAAACTTAGTCTCTATCCTTTTTCGCTTCATGTTCACAACTTCCCTAAAGAATCTTTGTCTCTAGGTATAATATATAGAAACTCAATCTCCACTTTGATTACCTAGAATAGTATTTCCTTGTTGCCCCAGAAGAAACCCTTCTTCATACTGCCTAGAAGATACTTCATTGCCCCATAAGAAACTTTCCTACCATAACCTCACACTACCCAAAAGATACTTTGTTGCCCAAGAAGAAAGTCACTCTCACTCATCCAAAAGAAACCCTAACTTTGCATTACCCAAAATAATATTTTCTCTTCCTTCTTCACACTTCTATTCTCTTACTTTTTTGTAATACTGCCTTTCACCCTTTCTTCACACTTCTTAAAGTTGGGTTGCTTGTCCAAATTGTGTGTTTCCATATGAGGCTGAGTTGGGCTATTTATACACTTATTCAATTTAAACTTAGGTTGAACTAACATATCGACTTGGGTCGACGTTGTCTAGCATTTTATTCATTGTTTTTAGGCCGACTTGAAGAGGTTATGTGACAAGTTCTTGGAGAATACTTTACATAGACAATATTGACCTTTTATAGAGTGTAACATGACTTTTATATTTTATTACTAGATGCCAAAAAATCCTAAAGACTCCCAATGGGAGTCTTGAATCGAAAACAAAATCCTTGCTCATGAAACCCATGAAGCAAGTCAATGTAAAAATTTCATTGTTCTTATTTACATCTCATTACTTAAAATCATAATTACATGTCATTATGAAGACTGAACCTAGTTACATTTTTCAGCACTCCCTCTTAACTAGGGAGGTATTCATAATGGTACCTGGACCTTCTCAATTTGAATAATTTCTCATAAGAAGATTTCGGATTTGTAATTCATTTGCATAACATCATACCAACCAACATTATTATATAATAATCCCTTGACTAACAAATCTATCTCTCCACACGATCAAAGCACAACACTAGCGAGACAAATTATTTATAAACAAACTCATCATTGTCTCTCTAGGAACATACCCCACCCTAGTTCACTTAGCATATGCTCCATAAGGACTATTACTTTCTTGGACTCCACAGTCCCACAAAGAATATCAGTTCTCGACGACTACTCTTTCATGGGATGCCCTATCTCATCCCCTAAGAGCATAGGATGCCAAATGATTACACATTACTCCATTTCATCTCTGTAGATGAAGAACAGAACAATGTGTCTATCTCTCCTTTTCAAACTAGGAGCCTTTATTCCATTAAAAGAATGTACTCATTCCTATTAGAGAGGAATGTACCTAAGCTCCTTTCTTAGGAATTTGTAAGTTTCTTCCAAGTAATAAATTCTTCTCAGGCTCCCTCTTAACAAGGGACCTATCACAACTCTTCACGTGGAGATCCTAAAACAAAAAGCTGCATGAAGAGCTCCTTCCTTTCATGTCATGAATTTTTTATTCGCTAAGGAGTCTTCATCCTTTGGGGACTTCTATATACAAGGCATAAATCATTCATCACTTTTCTTCATGAGTGATTCGTGTCCTCAACTTATCATATAGTGATCCATCAGATTCTCCATCTGGCTTTGCTTCATGTTATTATGTTTTCATGCCATATTTTTGGAAGGATATTACATCTTTCTATATGGTTTGTTTGGAAGTAATTCACGAATCTTCCCTTAGAAAAAATTCTACATAAGCCCAACCAGATGTTAGTTCAAACATAATCAATCATTTCAAATCATACTTACCTTCATGATGATATTTTACCATGACATCTTCTTGTAAGTATCACCATCCTGCATGCATATTGACACATGTCCCACTGATATCTATTTTCAACGGTTTCTATCTTTTGATTCCATCAAATTCTCCATATCTTTCCATGAGATATTTTAGTTAGATCTTCTCGGACTTCAGATTCTTTATTTATTTGTTGCATATTATCCCGATCTCTTCCTTTATTTTCATACACACTTCATTCCCAGGAGCTTCCAAGCATAATTCCTTAATTGTAGTCATCTTTCTCATGATTCATGAGAGATCATATTATGTTGATTTCATTTAGTGTGACTTATGCTTTGCTGCAATCCTTCGGAGGAGGAGATCCTCCTTCTCTTGATAATATTTCCAAGGAGGGAAATAGTGATCCATATTATTTGTGACACAACTTTCATAATAATCTATGTGAGCATACATACCTCATCTTTCTTTCAGTCATTCAGAATTCCTATAGAAACTTTATTCGAAAGTATTTTATCCTTTAGAAATTTTTTCCTGTTATGTCATCATACCATCATTTCTTGAATCCCACGAGTTGAAATTCCTGATGAAAACTTTTGCTTCCTTTCTACATAAGTGAATCCTTTTATGAGAATTATTTTAGAGAAACTTGACGATGTTTCATATCCTCACCATGTAGGTGTTTTCTTCTATGATGGTCCCAGTCAATGACAACCTCTTATTCTATAAGTATTAATGAGTTTTCCTAAGAGTTTCCAATTCTTTGTAATTTGGACCATACATACTTTCTACTTTCCATGTCATGAGCCCTTATAATGTTTCTATCATGATTCTTCCTTCTAACTTGATGCATCCTATCTTTTTACATTGCTTCCTATCTGTAAGTTCTACGTGAAAATAACGTTCTAATGATGAAGATCAACTCAATCATCTTTTCGTTTCTTCCATCTTATGCTTCTTTGTCTTTGGGTCTTTCACTTCATTAGTAGAATAATCTTCTTCGCTGCCTCTCTAGTGATTGTGACAGCCCATTTTTTAGTTCACAAAATTATTACAACCATAATATCTTTCTTTATCCATGTTCTTCTTTTTCTTCTTTGTATTACTAAACTTTCCAAGTTTTCCCTTTCATCTTGACACTGCTTTTTCCCTTCCATCCTATCTTTCGTCACTCTCATTCTTCATCTTGTCTTCCTCTACCTTGCATATAGATGATAACCTGATGAATGGAATAAATTCCGCTTCCTTAGTGGTAATGAGGTTACCTTGTCAATTAATTAGTGCATTTATAATAGCGAATATTATTTCATTATCAAATACTATCTCTCCTAGATCCTTCAATTGACCTTTTATTTGAGATGCCTTAGAGAGACATGAAGATATCGATCCATCTTTTGATACCTTCAATTTATGAAGATCAGATCTAAGTGATAAGGTCTTTTCTATCGTGCTTCTAGAGAAAAATT
Organism: Pinus taeda; assembly: GCA_000404065.3. Classification (NCBI taxonomy): domain Eukaryota; kingdom Viridiplantae; phylum Streptophyta; class Pinopsida; order Pinales; family Pinaceae; genus Pinus; species Pinus taeda. Next base: position 64,168 of record APFE031645417.1, read on the forward strand.
ATCCCAACTTTTCATATATTTCTTTAGATGTCTCCATCTTAGCTACATAGGAAATGAGTGGATCTTTGATGGACTCCTTAAGAATATTTTTAGCTTTGAGGTCCATTTCCATGTATCCAGACAATGCTTGTTCTTCGGATGGCTTGGAGATATTCCCATGGCCATAATCAATGACTTCATTTACTTCGAGGAAAATGTCTATCCTGCTTTTCCAAATGAAGAAGTTTGATATCCCAACCAACTTTTGATCTTACTTAAAACATGAAGTCATTTTTACTAGATTGTGTTATAATAAGAGGTACTCATTTGTGAAGATTAAATCTTCAACTTGATGATGAACTTGATTCTTCCTACTTCAAATATTTAGGTGAGGGAGGACTGCCTTCTATGAGATCTATGATTCAATAGAGAGAGGATTAACTTTCGATTCAATCTTCCTTATATTTGAAGAGCTTCCATTTGCTTTGATGATGTGATGATATATGAAGTTGTTCTAGGGTTTGAGTATTTCTTCCTTCTTTCTTTGATCTAGAGTTTCTTTGATGTAGATGTTGATCTTGTTGGTAACATTTGACTTTCTTTGATGCCTTCTATGAAGATCGATTCTGGTGTGTCAACTTGTTTTGACTACCCCTTCTTGCCTTCAACAACTAAGCTTGATACCATGTTGAGAAATTTAGGGCATTCAAAGCTAATAATTTATTTCCTTGATAATTGCTTGTAATGCACTTTTACTTATTGTCTTATAGAATTTTCTTCATTCGCTTATTAATATGTTATTTCATCACCACAATTACCAAAAAGCACAATAAAATACAAGTGACATAGTATGTAGGCTTCTCCATCCAGGGCCAAAACCTCTCACCTTTTGAGAGGAAAAGCTGATCAAAATTCTTCTACTAGGTCTTCAATTGATAAGTACAAAGACCTTGACATGGACCCTTGACTCTAGTATCCTCTCAAGAACCTTATCACCAGCCTTGATGCTCTACCTCTCCCTTCCTTCAGTTTTCTTCTTGATCTAGAACTTCTCATTTTCGTCTCCTTCTAAGCAAACTCAGTCTCTATACTTTTTTGTCACACCCTCACAACTTCCCTAGAGAATCTTGGTCTCTAGGTCTTCTATAGAGAAACATGATCTCTAATTTGATTACCTAGAAGAGTCTTTCCTTTTATGCCCCAAAAGAAACCCTTTCTCATACTACCTAGAAGATACTTCGCTACCCCAGAAGAAACTTTGCTACCATAAATTTTCACTACCCAAAAGATACTTCACTGCCCCAGAAGCAAGTCACTTTCACTGGTCCAAAAGAACCCTAACTTTGCATTACCCTGAAGAATCCTTTCTCTCCCTTCTTTACACTTCTATTATATTCCTCTTTCGTAATACTGCCTTTTACCCTTTCTTCACACTTCTTCAAGTCGAGTTTCTTGTCCGACTTGTGTGCCTCCAAATGAGGTTGAGTTGTGTTATTTATACACTGCTTCACTTGACCTTTAGACTGACTTGAAAACTGGAGTTAGGCCAACTTTATCTAGAAAACTTCTTCATCATTTGTAGGTCAAATTGAAGAGGTTATGTGACAAGTTCTTGGAGGATACTTTACATAAACAATATTGACCTTTTACAAAGTGTAACATGACTTCGTTTTCATGAAAATGACTCTTACATATGATGACTAGATGAAAAATAAATCCTAAAGGCTCTCAATGGGAGTCTTGACTCAAAAACAAAATCCTTGGTCATGAAACCCATGAAGCAAGTAAATATAATAATTCGATTTTTCTTGTTTACAGATGATTACATAAAATCATAATTACACGTCATTATGAAGACCGAACCTGGTTATACTTTTCAACGTTGGACATATCATGAAACACTGGGTTCTCAGAGATTTTGATACAACTCTGATTATCACAATAAATCATTGTCGAATTCATCTTCTAATTGAAAATATCCACACGTATTTTCCTTATCCATATGACCTCACATGCTTCTTAGCTTGTAGCCATGTATTTAACCTCTGTTGAGTTGAATACTGCATACCTTTGTGTACTACTATACCAGGAAATAGTTGCATACTTGTTGAAGCCTCGAAAATCATTCCTACAACATGGGGGAAAACCACACGGTCCAGACCTTGGTTGGCATATCCCTTTCCATTTGGTGTAGTGGCTCCAACTGGGGATAATGGGACCAGTTTCCCAAAAAGATATTTTGGTAGTGTTTATGGGGTGATATATGATGTAACGGGGGAATTATTTAACTAAGTATAATCCAATCTAAACTATTAATCACATGCATATATCCTAGTTTTAAACACTATCTAACTGATAATGGGACCGGTTTCCCAAAAAGATATTTTGGTAGTGTTGATGGGGTGATATATGATGTAAAGGGGGAATTATTTAACTAACTATAATCCAATCTAAACTATTAATCACATGCATATATCCTAGTTTTAAACACTATCTAACTATAACTATACCCAAGACTAAAAACAAGGTATGTGATCTATAATAATTTCCTATAGAAATTGGTAATAAAGCTAATTCACCCGCAATAAGAAATGAAATCATTTAACAATAATTGTTTTTGATAAATAGTTAGCCAAAATGATTGTGAGAGATATATCACATATAGAATCGTTCATGTATTCAATAGGAAATTAAAGCCAACACCATACAAAAGTGAAATAATGCTAACCGAAATTCAAACTTTCATACATAAAGAAATTGAAGAAAAGTTATTGCCTCCTACATAAATAAAACAAAATCACAAGATAAAAGTACCATTTGTAATAAGTTATGCTCATGTGTTTCAACAATATCGATCTAATTCCAACCAATCCAACATCATCTAAGAGTACAAAAGTGCAATTTCACTAGAACATGCCAGATATAAAAGAAAATATATTATGTTCCATTCATTCTATCAGAACCTCCTGAAAGGTACAGAAGTGGCTGTTTTGAAGAATGTTTCTGATAAATTTTCTAGACCCCTCTCTAAATGCATGAGATGGATTTAAATACTAAAACTATAGGTCCTAAAATAGATTATTACAAAAATAGCTAAGGAGGTTTAAACAACCTTCCTCAGATTATGCAAAATGAAACTAAAATAGAAATAAAATAATGTGAGTAACTCCTTTGCATGTGATCCTTAAGATCGCAGATATACGTCATTGGTTTGAGCTGTGTTGGTTGGTCAGTCACAAATTTAATTATCCAGTAAATACAACATCTGTCAGTGGTGGCACCATTTTTTGTGTGGAAATGGTTAGGCAATGCAGGGTCATCCACTGGCTATAGGGCATGACTAAGAATTGCCAGTATGCTTCCCAGTTCAGCTTGTTTGTTTGTATGATCACCTCCTTCCTTTCCTTCACTGCTTGTCTCCTTGCTGCTCCAATTGATTGTCATTTGGAAGAAATCGTCATATAGATTCAACAACCAAGTTGGCACCATGTATATTTTTGTTAATGGCTTCAACGATGTTGTTTGTTGTTGCTATCATGACAGTTGTTTCCATTTCTGCCTACTTGAGCTAAGAATCCCAGTCTACAAATAGAATTTCTTTATGTGACTCCTCCTGTTTTGGAAAGTCAGCTTGTCTCCCATATTTTGATTCTTTCCAGGTGATAAAGTCAGAAATCCTCTTATGGATTTCATACTCAAGCCTCATGTCGACGACTTGGCTTGTTAGCTTATCACTGATCTCGCAGTAAGGATTTACTTGCAAGATCTCTTGGCACAGAAGTTCCTTTTGTTGCATTAGTTGGGCATTAAGGTTGAGTGCTTCTTCTATGAACTGATCGATTTGTGGACTGTCTTTATACTTCTCTATGATAGCTTGAATTTGCGTGTCCTTTTCTATTAGGGTAGCTTGATGTTGTATTTGCATCTGTGCAAACTCCTACTATAGTTTGGCAATTTGTAACTCTGCTTGTTGGTTAGATTTTTCTTGCTCTAATTATTCTTCCAAGAACAAGATTTTTGTTCTTTTTCTTTTCGCAACATTTCAACCTCGGTTTCTTTATAAATAGTTGTCATAGCATAGGCTCCCGTAAATTGCGACAGTCTCGTAAGGTTCTCAGATGGGTCCATGGGCGAATATCTCCAAACAATATCCATTGGTTCATTTTCGAGAGTGGTGACAACAACAACATCTAACTTTCTTTTCTTCTTCTTCCTTTTAATGACAACTTTATGGGTAGGGCTATAAGACACATCTAAGGGAGGAATTTCCTCAACTCTTAAAACAATTTTAGAAGTGGGGGTGGAAGGAATGAGCTTTATATCTTGAGTACTTACAATTTTCTCCACTGTAACCTCTTGATTTGATCTGCGCTATGGAGTCTGTACTTCAGTTTTTTGTTCTTTTGTATGGAACTTTTTATTAAAATACTCCCATTCTTTTTCTAAATCAACAACTGGAGGTTTTTCCCACTGGGTGGACGTAGAGTGAATTTTAGCCTATTCCTTCACAGGGGTTTGCTCGCCTGCCTTTTTTGTAGATTCGGCTATGTCTCTCTTGGACTCTTTGTTTTTATTACCCCCATTCTGGGACTGTTTCTCTGAGTCTTGTGACTCATCGGTAGATTTCTCCTGTGACTTTTCTCTAGAATTATATTTAGAATTTTCTCTGGATATTTCCTCTAAACTTAAACTAGGAGTTGGCTTCCTTATTGGTTCAATCTGTAGCAGGTCCAATGGGACCTGTAATAATCTCCTCTCTCTATATTTGTGGAAGGCCTTAATATCATGTGGGGGGGAAACTAGTGAAGCCATATTATTTTTTACTTCCGAAAATGTCTCTTTTTAAAGGAAGAGGTCATCGAATACATCTTCCTCATGGGTGAATATTTTCACTTTCACCATAGTAGTGAAGTCTTTAATGGTTCCATTTGGGTCATACTGTCCTCCTAGAAATGTAGCCAATTTAAGAGATTTTATAATCACTTCTTCCTTGCATGCATGTCCAAAATCGTCCGGTGCAAACACGCCACATTGCAATGGAAATGTAGGCCAAATGGCCTTCTTCTATTCCTTTAATCCTTTGCTAAGCACAACTTCTTTTGTTGTTTGGTAGGCTATCTCCCTAGGAATTAACTTATGGGAGGACATGTGGTGAAGCAATTCTCCCGAATACTCTGATATATTTAAATGTCTCCTCCCCAAACCATCTGGCTATAGTTAGGATACTTACTTCAACTTCTCTAGAAAATATAGGGGCATTCTTGTTGTAGACTTGTTTATGAATATGCAACATAACTCCTTGACAAATTATGTAAAAGTGGGGGTGAAACTGAGACTCCCACTTAATATTATGATATATATAAAGGGGAACTGGGTCTTTCACAGTCCACTTCCATCCCATGATAGGAAATTCAGAACCAAAACAGATAGCATCCATTATTTAGGGGATCATGAAAAATGGAGGGTAAACCCTAGAAGAGATACTCCTCTTTCTCCTATACTCTATTATGGCTTTCTCCAAATTATCAGACAAAATTTCGGGCTAATTCATTATTGTTGTGTTTGCGGTTGCATCTATTAATGGCAACCATTCTAGGGAAAATTTGGTACTATTGGGCTTGCCGAGCATTCTACATAGCATGGGTACTGCAAAAACTATGAGGGGGAGCTATAGATGTTGTAGAATACATACCCGATTTATCCTTTTTGATATTTCCTTCATATTTTGTCAAGGTTCACGTAACGTCTGCTGGGTCTTCATTCTCCTTACAAATTTCTCTGGGAATTGTTTGTTGTAGAATGATTGTGGCTCTAGTAGAAGGCACATAAGTTGCAGGTTGTCTGGTGAAAAAGATCCCATAAAATCTTGGCTCCTATTATTAAATTCTATGTTTGAGACATCCACCTGATCAAATATCCACTTGACCATATCTGTATACATAACTAACTTTGGTCTCATGGCTATGCAGTGCAGAAATCTGCATGCCATCTCAAAGATGGAGGCGTCTAAGGAAGCATGACCATAGGATGTGACCTTTCTTACTAGAGGTCTTCGTTGCTCTTCTTCTAATAAATCATACATGGTTTCCCACGTATAGGTTCCTCTATCTCTCTTGCATGTAGTATTAGAAAATAAAGGATTCATTTCTAATTTCTTAGACGCAGCTACATTGCCCCTCTTTGCCATTGCCCTCGATGACGCTTTCTGATGATTTTTCTTGAAAATGGAGAAAAAAAGAAGCTATCAGATATACAGAGATAAGAATAAACCTGAGAATGAATAATGCAGATAACTTTGAAAAGGTGACAAGAAAGGAGCTTTTATATTAATGCAGGTGAGAAGATATTGTATCACGTTGAACTGTCTTTCAAACGTAAATGCTACTAACCCTTACGAAATTACCACTAATGGTTCCTTATCCCCAACTTTATTGGTCATTAATGCTCTGCTTCGTAAGTCGGGGAAGGACATTTTAGGGTGGTGAGCCTTTAAACTGCAAAAATATCTATTTTGCGATTGTGATGCAATATCACAAATCGCATCATCGCATTGTGATTATTTCATTTTCTCTAACATTTCTTTAGTTTCTATGGGATGTGAGATGCGAGCTACTGATTATCAGTTTCAAAGGATTGCTTATTTGTTAGGATTTTCTATGTAAATTCCTTTTTCCTTAAGTAGTGGACTTGAGTTCTTGTCTATAACATATTTCAGAATCTGGTCCGTTTTTTCAATCGCATATTGCAATCTCGCATATCACATGGTTTAAGATACTTTGTCAAGGCACACTCCTTGTGAGTGGTGATTTGCGAAGCAAGACTTATCTTAAGAAGAAATACTTTAGAATTTTTTTTAGTTCATATGGGAAACCCAATAGTTTCAAGGTTTTAGTGCCACATTCTTTTTTATTTCTTTTCACTAGTTCTGGTGGATAGAAAGGATTTCTACATGATTGATCATGTAATATGCAAAAAAGGCAGAGATTTTCTATATTTTTCAAAAGGTTTTATTTTTATATCTTGCTTCATTCCAAAAATTAACAAGAAAAATGCCTAAATGGTAAACTTATTTTTGGAAGGATTTTTTAAAGGGTCCCCATTCATTATTATAATATTGACTATCATTATTAATAAGTGGGGGGTTGTTTAATAGCACAACAAGACCCAACACTAAAGATAACACCCAGAGAACTTTTCTTCTCAGATCAACTCCTTTCCTAATCTGCATCAGTGAAACCTTGGAGATTCACTCCCTTTGTCCTCTTGTACCATCCCCCATACTTGGTTGTGCCTCTGAGGTACCTAAACACATGCTTTGTTGGCTTTCAATAAAGCTTGGTAAGCTTCACCATGGCTTGACTCAATTGATTAGCTACATAATGTATGTTGGGCTTTGTGTTTCGTAGATACATCAAGGATCCCATAAGCTATGTATAGATGGTAGCATAAACTCCATCTCCTGAAGAAGCACTCTCCTTCCTCCATTTTTTAGCTAGGATTGTGTCCATAGGCTTGAAAATCTCGACGTAAAATATCTAAAGTATTCAGAGGTGTACTTGCCCTAACTCACAAACATCTCACCATGACCCTACCATACTTCCAACACAAGTAATGTATCAATCCCATGTCCTTCATCTCAAATTATCTTGCAAGGTCCTCCTTGCAAGACCAGATCAACTTCTCATCTCCTTTAAGTATCAAGTCATCAACATACAATAACAAGATAAGGAACTTTCCATATACCAAAATTTGATATAGGTTGGCCTCTCTTCACTTTTGGTGAGTCCCAAGCCACTGAAATATGTGTAGGTCTGGGTGTACCACACTAAAGGTGCTTGTTTGAGACCATACATGGCTTTTTTGAGTCTACACACATCTCCCAGTCATATGTCCCAAATCCCTCCCGCTAATCTATGTAAATTTCTTCCTCAATAACACCATCAATAAAGGTGGTCTTCACATCCATCTGGTGGATCTTCCACCCCATCTATGTAGTTAATTCTGGAATGGTTATGATCGAGTAATATATTTCCACTGTTGCAAATGTTTCCTCATAGTTCACTCCCTCTACTTGAGAGAACCCTTTGGCCACAAATCTAGCCTTGTACTTCTCAATTCTCCCATTAGCTGCATGCTTCACTTTGTAGATCCATTTGGAACCAACTATTGAATTGTATGATGGCCTCATCACATCCCATACATTATTATTTATGATGGAGTCATACTCCTCCCACCATGGAATAAATGCACACTGGTTGAGAAACTTCTTCCTCAAATGCAAAAGGCTCTAACTCAATGAGCTTTCTAATGAGAGCCATATACCTAATAGTAGCAACTATCCCAAACATTGCAGGGTGGCCTGCTATTGCTTTCACAAAGGATGAGACTGATGGGGAGATAAACACTTTGTTTGTTATTTATGTCATGACTTTTGTGACCAACTTAGTAGCATATTCAACAAGAACTAATTCTTCATACAATATACATTTATGTCATATGGGGAGAAATGCCTTATTTGGAAGAGATGGATTTGTTGCTTAACTTCGAAAAAAAATGGTATCTTTCTAATCTCTCTCAATATTATTTTTGAGATAAAAGTAGTGAAACAGAAACAAATAAGGCAATGGTAATGGCTATTATTAAAAAACAATGCTAATTAGATTAAGTAAGAAACATCTAATGGTTATTGTAGCTAGCGTGTTCAATGTACCTGATTATTTTAGGCTAAACATAATGAAATTGCTTTTGATAGTTAAATTATGCAGTGTTTTGAATGGATGGAGGAATATACAAAGTTAAGGGCTATAGATTTCTTATTGAGATTCTTTTGATAATATATCGAATTCACATAATTGTACCAAAATAGGTGAAACTTCATTGAAATATTACAACTTAAAACTAAGAAACAAGTGTTGTTGTGTAATTGATCACCAACACTGGTTACAAGCTTTACTTGACATGTAACATGTACATTAATGATAATTTTGGAGGAATCTACATTTGTATTTTTGCAATGAAAAAGAACACATATAGTCAGTTAACTAAGGTAACATTTATTTCCATATGCCTCGTTACTAATGAAGGTTGAATTGTAAGTGTAGCATTGTTGAAAATTAAAAGCTAGTTTCCCACAGAGGTTCAACTTTTTATATTAGCTTTGTCAAGTTGAAAGTTGATGATTTTATTGTGTAATTTTGGAAAAATTGCATGTTTGGTATGTATAATAGATGTTTCTTTAAAAACTTGTATTCCTTCATTCAAAAATAGTAGATAATACGGTTGCGAGGGACAATTACAACCATAGGCCTCTTTCCGATGGGTAGATCCCTACATATGAAGGGAAAGCCTTATGTTAGACTTAGGTCAATGGGACTACTAAGTGTATTAAACTCAATACATTGTGGGATTTCAAGGGCCACTCCTATATAAAAAAGAAAGAACAAAATTTTATCTAAGCTAGAAAAGAAAGTGTTGTTGGACTAATAAGGACAAAAAAGAGTGCATTCGAGGGATGCCTTCAAATAAGGTAAAGGGGAAAGGGAAGATGCCTTAATGCCACCTAGGCCCGTCACTTGAAGAGGAGAAAACATTGCCCTCCTGTAGGTTATTTCTACCATTAGAGGATCAAAAGAAAAACTAGTAATATATGATTGCCTTGAAGAGATAGAAGAAGAGTTGGTCCATTGAGAATTTTCCTGTCTCAAGGGAGTGGCCTGCTGGTACCATCTTGGAGTGGAGGACTACCTTCCACAAAGGAGAGCCCTATCCCGAGAGAATGGTATCTATTCAAGTGACATATTTAGGAAATTATTAGAAAAGAGTCGAAGATTGTTTTTGAAGACATTGGAAAGTGATATCTCATTCAATACACAACTCCCTTGGGAGAACCTTTCCTATTTGTTACTATGAAATTACAACTTCTATTCCAACTAAATTATTCATGCTTAACTATTCCTTTCTAAATTTGGACCATCTTGACTATCAAGGTTTCCTATTTTAAATTTGTTCAATGTTGCATATGTTTTGGGAACACTCTAATTTATTTTTATATTGATAACTTAAGAAGTTAACTGATGAATATTGGTAAGTTACACGAGGAATATTGGTCATCGTATTGGTAAGATTAGGAGTATAAAATCATATGCTAATATGATATTTGATGGCAAAGATATGATAGAAAAATTAAAGTGTGTAGCTAATAATTTCAACTTTCTCTTTATTTTAATTTTAATTTGGTTTGTTTGTTTGTTGTGTCTATGTAGCGACATAACATGTTTTTTTAATAATGTTCAACATAATAGGCTTTTCTAATAATGTTTAGAATGATGGTGCTGCGTCCTCTCACTATTTCCGTCTCTTTGGCGACATATAGGGCTTTTTCCATCACTCTGTTGACATATATGTTTTCTTTAAAATGGGTGAAATGATGGTTTCGTGCCCTATCAGTGCATTGTAACACCCTCAGAAGTCTCTCAAAAATCAATCTGAATCTCAGCTCAAAGGTTGTAATCAACCCTGCCTTGGAAAAGATTATAAAGAAGTTTTCATGGTGCAAAACATTCCAAAGCCTCTTTACCTGTCGAGAAAGAATGCAAAGTCACTTTACATGCAAGAATGCAAAGTCATGCAAGAATGTTGCAAAGTCATGCAAGTCATGGAGCAACATGGAGCAACATTCCAAGCTGATTTACATGCAAGAATGCAAAGTCACTTTACCTGCTGAGTAGCACGAGTAGTAGACAGAAAGTCGTTCTCTCACCCATGTTTTCGACTGGGTTGTTTTCGTCAAGCTTGGCTGGTGTAGAAATAAGATTATAGCCCCTAATTATGTCTTTCAATTTGGGTTTCCTGAAAATGGTGGAACTCACCTTGTATTGCATACAAAAATTGGTAGCTTAGGGTCCTAGTAGGGGTGATGTTGATGCAACATGAAGCCCTTAGATTAAGATTCCTCGAGAGAAAGCTTCTATTTCACCTCATGCAATCAGTCTGCAAGTGCCACGATTTGGGAGACGAGAATATTGAGCTCCTGGTTATCAAGTCCCTACATTATGAGGTTACATCTATGATTTGAAGATTCATGGAGATGACCTACTGTAGGCTATGTGGAACTGCCATAATGTTTACTTAGGTAACAAAAACATGGTTAATCGCACAGCTGCTAAGGCCTCTCTTACAAAAATGCTCGTCATAGAGTTTTGCACATGGAGTCTGATTTCTTAACCACCCCCTTGTAGCCCATTTTTGTATATGACCTCATTGTTCCCGCAAAGAAATCAAGTTCTGATGATGTTAATAATAACCTTTTTGTATAGAATTTTTTTCTAATCTAAAATATATTATTGGGGTTTTGCATCCTTCTCCATTGAAATCAATTGGGGGCCATGATGGTGGATTTGATTCCACTATTATCCCCTAGACAAATATTTTTGATCTATTTGATTCCATGGATAGAGATATGTTGAATGCTAAGTATTGGGAGACATGGATGTATAAGACTGCTCTTGAAGGTAGAAAGGGTACACTGGTTAATGAGGATTTTGAATGGGATGGAGACTTGGAAGTTAAAATCAACAAGAAGCTCCGACGAGATGCATTTTTGGTTTTCAGGGCACTATGTAATCTCTCAATGAAGAGTATACCTCAAGATTTTATCTCCAATGCCTGGCATTGGAGCTATTGAATATGCTTGAGTTGTTTTCTAGACGAGTGAGAGTTATTGAGTTTGGTTTTGTGCCCTGATTGTGAAATTCCTCACTCTTGCATTGTGTGTTAATGTTTCTTGGAGATTGAGATAGGATTTAAATTCATTTCCAATCACAATCCACAACTTGAGCCAAGACCCTAATATACTATGTTCATGCATTTTATATGTCCATTTAATATTTACAAATTTTTCTTGTTTGTCATAGTATCCTATCAAATTGTTACTTTCAAGTGGTTTCTTCCTGTCTATCATGGTATCCTGTTCAATTTATACTTTCAAGTAGTTTCTTCTATATTTACATTTGAACATACAATATGTTGAAGATTATATAGAATCTTATTTTCGACAGTTATAGTATTTTTAAATGATGTAGGCAATTTTACTTGCCATGGATTGGAAGAAACAACTCCAGATTGATGAAAGTATAAAATTGTAACTTTATTTACCAGAACTGTCATCATTATTGTTTAAAAAAAAGGGGTACATCACAACTTGAAACATATACTATTCCACTGCAAGAAAGTCTAGTGCTTTATTAAATGAAGTCTCATCCACCTTTAAATTATTTGGAACTAGTGTTGCAACAATCCCATATGTAAGTGGCTACTGTAAAATCTTCAAATCCAGATCTAAGGCTCACATGGGAATAAAATAGGAAGACCTACCGATTAAGATAGGATTACATAAAAGGATAAATCCCCTAGGCTTCCTCTAGTGCAACAAAGTAATTTATGAAATAAGGCCCTAGTATTGGATCCCATAAATTGATACTCACAGTTGGCCAATTTTCATGCTACTTTTATTTGTCGCTCAAGTTGATTAGGTTAATCCAAAACTAATGCTAAGGAGAAGCTATATGAGATAAAATTGGCTACTAAACATTTGATGACCATAAAACAATTTTTCTCCATTCCCTTTTACCTCTTCACTTACGAAGAAGTTTCGGGGAATCAATCACTTGAATTTTCTTAGTAGCTTTCACAGTGGCACCTTATCCCCCTTAATTCAGTGTCGAAAGCACGGTAAATACTTGCAATGGCCCATATTAGAAGATTTACAGATTTTAATTTGTAAAGACAAAAACTTATAATTACACTAATTGATTTAAGACAATTATAAATGAGAACACTATAATTATATATTAAGTACTAAAATATCATGGTTGTTGGTTTTATTACATGGAGAAAAGGGCTTAACCTAATTTATTATCATTGCTTTAAATGTTATTTTTGGCATGATAATTTTAACATTTCTTGAGGGGATTTTAGGCATCTGTGGTTCATTTCTTTTGAACTTAGTCTCAAAGTATCCATAGTAGAAACCATATTTCTGACAACATTTCAAATCCCAACAATGATCCATCATCAGGACCAATAGGTTGAGGGGATTTATATTTGGAAAAATTACTGCAACTTGTTGAGAACCTAGGAATTTTTTCTTGTAAGTGAAGTAATGTTTATTTCTAAAAGCTCGATAGAATCATTTCATTTATTGTATGATCTATTAATTTCCCACTTAAAGTGCATTTTGTTAGAAATTCTAAAAAAGGGTCACTTTACACCGATCATTTATTAAGGTAAATCAATCCATAGGGGCATTTGTTTGGCATAGAAAAATATTTTTGTCTACTATACTATGATTTCAGTTTAAAGGTAATCCTGAATTACCATTCTAGGTGCTACAGGAAAACTCTCCTCTTGATATTTGTTTTTTTCTACTATACCTATGACGTTCAGTTTGAGAATAATCCTAAACTAGCTTTGTAGGTACTACAAGGAAACTTTGGTGTTGATATTTTGTGTACTTGTGAGTCTGGATTGGCCATAACTCTGAGTATATTTATTTTGGAGGATTCTCAAAGTACCTATCATGTTTATTATGTTAGCTATTAAAGCTTATTTTTGTTTTACTTTGTATTGAGATTGATCATTCATATTTATATTTTTGTTTCAGTAAATGTGAACCATATACTCACTGGTGTCGACAGGAAATTTCCTTAGAGACAGCAGTGGAAATTTATATTTAACATATATTTAATTTGTTTTGCTAATGATTGTTGTCATAGTCTGTTGTATGCAATCTGTATTTATTTCCCGGTCTTCATATTTTGTTTACTCGTGAGTCTCGATTGGCCATAAATCTGAGTCTATTTATTTTGGACGATTCTTAAAGTATCCCTCATGTTTATTATATTACTTATTTAAGCTTATATTTGTTTTACTTTGTATTGATATTTCACATTCATATTTATCTTTTTCTTTCACTAAATTTGAACCATATACTCACTGGTGTCAACAATAAATTTCCTTAGAGACATCAATGGAAATTTATATTTAACCTTATATTTAGTCTATTTTTCCAATGCTTGTTTTCATATTTTGTTGTATGAAATTTGTATTTATTTTCTGGTATAATGTCTAATTGTTTGGATAATATGGTACTCTAATTTGACTAATACGAATATTCAATAAAACAATAAGTATTTTATTGCAGGTTACACCATGACTAAGGAAAAATTGGAAATGCAGCTTGGGTACTTCACCTTGCAATGGTTTCATGTGGATTGTTTTTGAAATGTTCATGCCTTTCTCATTTGATATATTTGATTGAAAAGCTTAATTTTTTATGTAGTACTGTGAACACTTTTCTGATTTTCCTTCCCATTAATTTGCTAAGGATGCAATATGGGTTCTTTTAACATATCTTAAAAGGGTTTTCAAGTAGCACCAAGGCCTTGAAGAGACTTAATCATGTCCAAAATGTATAAGGCCACTATTCACAGGTATGTTCAAGAGACCTACAAACTCCACTATTGGGCATCAAGTGGTCAAAGGTGAACAACTAGTCAGGCATATAAATGCAGGAGTTGATGCATTGTTTTAAAATCAATATGAAAATATCTTATCTGTAGGCCCATCTACTACTTAACGATGGAATTTCATTGCCATGGGCATGTTGAGGTTTTTGCTCTTTTATCTTTCAAATTGAACTCCTTTTATATTGGTTTAATTTGGGAAGCTTGCTACATTTGAAATCAACATTTTTTACTATCAACATAACTCATTCTAATTTCATTGCGTATTTATTCAATGGTAATTTCTATTATGTTTGCTTCTAGAAATGCCCCAATTGGTTGTGTTATGTAATGTGATGGACACATACTAGAGAAGGTTCTAATTGGTACTTGAATGGTCATTAATTGATTTCATGTTCTTTTTTTGTGTCAATTCTTGTGTGAAATTCCTTAGTTTTGAAAGGTTAATAGTGTCGTATTTGATGGAGAACTATGGAATTTTTAATAATGTCTCATTTATCCATAAAGACAAAATAATTTGGATAATCATTTTATTAGGGCCTAACTCCACCCCTGGGCATTTATTTTCCATGAGATGGTACCATACCGTCTGAATAATATCTCGTAGCTTTCCAAGTGTAAATATTACTAATTCAATTACATATCTCCAACACATATTTGTATGCTATAGTATACATAAACCTATAGACAGTGATAAATCAAACACAATGAGATGTTATTGTGACTTCTTTCGCAAAGTTCACATCTCTGCACTCTATTGCTGACATCAAGAAAAAAAATATTGATGCAATCAAGGTTAGTAGAACTCATATTCTTGTATATCATATTTAGAAATGGTGAGTTTTATTTTAGAAAGGAGTTTGGAATAGAGAGAAAGGGTTGAATCTGATCTTCAGTTATTTAGGTAAATTCATCCATGACATGGAAAAAAAAATTTGAGCCTCATGCATTCATGCAAAGTAGTCAAATTTTAAAATGACTCCAGTGTAGTTGAGATAAAATGAAGCATACACATCTTCATATAATTTCTAAATCTGATAAACATTGTTGGTTTATAGAAGTTATTGTATGGATTTGGATTTATTAACTCTCTTACAAATTAAATAGTCTTTCTGGAATCAATGTGAACCTCTTATTCTTTTAGTGAGTATGCAGTAATATTGTTGATGTGAATGATAAGCCAAAGAATTTAGCGGAATAATTGACTATATTGATAAGAATTCCATAGACACATGGAGAACATGTTGGCTTGATCCTAGAGGCCACCAAGTAGATCAAACTAAAAGGCTTTTATCATAAATTTAAAGATTAACTAGTGGTTCCTTCCCTTCGGAGTTTGTTTCATGGTGTTCACTACATATTTATGTCACCCACAAGGTGAACATAGAGATTATGCTATGAGATTAGTACGAAAGTTAGAACTATACAACTTCATCCTCTAATGTACACATGGTGAAGACCTAATTGGATAGTCTAGAAACCACTATGGAATTGACCTTCTTGTAGATGCTAGACTAAATATGACATTTTTCCAGATAAGGATATATACGAGGTGTTTCTTATACACTACATGAAAGAAATGATTCCCATAGTTTAGAGGAGTCTTAACAAAATAACACCCCCTTGTTGGTCACTTTAATTGTTGGTTAAAGTGCTACATAAATTGTCAACCTAGGGAAGTCTGATTATTTCAAAGGCAACTATGTACTATCTATACTCAATCATAAAGGCACTAAAAGTTGTAGTACAAACAAATCACACCTCACTTTAACAACTGAAGCTCCACTCTGTGTTACAGAAAATATACTCTATTGCAGATATCTATCAAGGAATGCTTAATTTCATTCAAAGAATAATCTAGAAGAAAGAAATCAATCTGCAAAGGAAAACAATGGCTATGTTGTAATAGAGAATCAAGACCCTATCCCCGGAGTGGGAACCTTCAGCACCTGCCTCTGTTTATCTATCTCGCCAATTCCCTATGTAAACTTAATCACCGGTGAGACACTCACGAAATAACTTTAACCAATGCAACAATCGATTAAGAAAGGGACATAATTTTATCAAAGGTAAAAAAATATCCAGAAAACAGTACTTGTTAACAACGTATGAATAAAAATCACACTTGACACACTGCAGAAATATAACGGGTGAATCTTGTGATGAAGGTGGGCCCTGTCCTTCTCACAAGATTCCCCAGGAGACGAGAACTAGAAAAATATGTTCAGAACAAGATTTTTATTCATCCATCGATATGTCATGTTATAGAAAGAAAAGATTCTAGTCATGTCCCTTCAACTGAGCCTTTCCTGCAGTCTGCTCATCCACCCTTCTAATGTAGATGTCTCCTCTTTATAAAGAGGAGACATCTATTACGAAAGATTTACATTATAAACTCTATTTCAAACCATTATACAAAAATAGGGAAATCAATTTCCCATCAACAAAATGTTGTTACAGTAATACTGTCTTTAGATTACAGACGTTACATCCAATGTAACAGCTTCCTTGGTGATCGATCTGGTTTCTCTGCTGCTGTCAAATTTGGAAAGAAAATCTCAATTATTTCAGCTTCGAGATTTGCGTGTTGTTCTTACTATTTCAACAACTGCAAAAATAGTCCCGCCAACTCTAGGCAGTTTCAGCAATGCGGGCTGCACATCATTCTTTAATTGCTCAGCAACTAATCAATTCAAAGATTAACTATGAAGATAGTGTGATTATATGTTAAATAATTAAAAGTATAGTGATTAGAAGAATCACTGCATACCTTTGGAATAATTGAGTCAAAACACTAACAAGGACTTTCGAATATAGGTTGAAAAGGGTGATATTATAACAAAATGTATAGTCAGAAAGAGACAATATGAGGTCCTAACATCCCCCCCAACTGAAAGGGTTGCATGTCCCCATGCAAATTTTACTCTGAGTCTGAGTCGGAGTACTGGGATGTACAGTGCAAATTTCTTATACAGTAAGTATAAAAGGTGTTGTTAACCATGTCTCTGAAACCCTGGGCATTCTGAAATTTTTGCCATGCTGCAAGCTCCTCCTTTTTGGGTAACCTGAAGACAACTTTGTATTGCTGTGCTGGGATCCAAAGAAGAGGGAAGTGAAAATGATAACCCAACCAATTCTCGGCACACTGTTGAATACATTTAACATAGTTAGGTATTCGTGAAGTTGTTTCCTGAAGATTAAGTGGGTTAAAGGGATGGTATTCCCTTCTCTCCTTAGGGAAATGTTCCCAGAATAGGTTGTTTGCTTGTATGGCCAAAGTTCCCTTAGTCTTAACATAATGTTAACATTCCTTTAAGGTTGCTGCCTATAGTTTTCTGATATGCTCAATCATTCCTAGCTCTTGTAAAACCCGTCGATGTTGAGCAATAAAAACAACGACATTCTGAGGCTCGGCTTAGATCCAGAGAAGTCAGTTCTCTTCATTGTGTGTTGCTAACATGAAAGCAATTTTCCAGGTAAGCTAGTTGGCCAGGAAAGAAACGAAGGCTCTGATCTCAATGTCACCAACTAGAGGAATCAAATTAAGCTTCCTATCTTTAGGAATGGCCTCATTATGAACATAGAGTTCACATAAAAAGTTTTGTTCGCTAATTGATGCTTCTGCAAAAGTCTGAATAAACCGCTGAGGTGTAGGCACCTCGTGTGGTCATCCATCTCTAATCGCTTTCACTTGGAGGAATGCTAAGCGTTCTCTTAAAAAAATAGAATAGTTAAAGGATGGTTTTCTGGTGGCCAATAATCTTTGAAATAACTCAAATATAGGAGACAATCTAGTTTTCAATTCCTTATTTTCCTTATGTTGTGCACGAGAGTGTTCTAGGACTTCCCAATTTCTATATACATGATTTAGCCATAATGATTTATGTTCCTATAATGTCTTTTCTTGTGACAGAGCATACTCTTTCTTCTATGTATCCCTCAGTTCTTGAAAACTTGAGGTTTGAGTGAAGACATTCCTTGCACACCAAGGTTCAGTCTGAGTAAACACATTCTTCGAAAACTTTGGTGCTAGTTTTTCAGCTTTAACAATTGGGGTAGGCCGGGGTACTTGTGGTTTCATTTCTTCTCCAGAGGTCTTTGAAGGCCCTGCTGGTTCTTGTGTAACAGTAGGGCGTTCCTTTTTAACAATGGCAGGAGTAAATGCAGGAGTGGATCCAGGCAATGGGACTTCAATTATCTCATAAACAGCTCGATGATAGAGATCACCACATTCGCTGCACATGTATTCATTATATCGATCCTTTTCTGCACTTTTCTCGGTTGCAGCTACTACATGAGCTAAAGTATACTGATTGAGTTCTCTTTCATAAGCTTCCGTTGCCATCATTAACTCGTGCTTATAAACCTCAATCTCATATTTCAAAAACTCATTTTCTTGTTGAAGGGAGGTTAAAGTGATAGGGCCTTCTGTAGCAGTTGCAGTCTCTGGAACTAGTGGATGAGAGGATCGTTGTTTGGTGGCAGCTTCATCATTTGCATACTCAGCAGGTGGTTCTTGTGTGTCAAATGCTGAGCCAGTAGCAGCTATGTCTTGGTCTATTTCCTATTCATGGTCGTCAGCAGGTGGTTCTTGTGTAGCACCTACTGGACTAGTAGCTGGTTCTTGTGTAACAGCTACCTCTAGGTCGTCTATCTTTTGTTCCTCAGCAGGTGGTTCTTGTGTGTCACCTGGTGAGTCAGTAGCTGGTTCTTGTTGGACAACTGCATGCTATACATCGCCTTGGGTGTCTACGTTTGATAAATCAACAGCTGGTTCTTGTGGAGAAGATGCGTCTTCTGAAAGGAATGATGTCACAAAATCTTGAATTCTTTGCATTTCGGGACCCAAGGGTGAGGAAGGTAAATATTCAGGGGCTTGGGGTGTGGTCGGGTATGGGGTTTTAAGATAATGGGTAGGGAATCTGGGATGATGGTCTTAGTTGCTGTTTCGGAAGAGGTCCTTGTTCATCTTCGAGGCAGGATGGTAGGTAGCACAGTGGTTTTTCTCTTACAAACATTTTTCCTTAGGGTAGGGAGATTATCAGTAATAGTAGCTTCTTTATTGAAGCCCTCGTTCTTCTCTTTAGTGGGGGTGCAACCTTTTATTGTCTTTTACTTTTGAGCTTAATAATGGGAATATTATCATCCGAGTTATCACTGGGGATATGGACGGTGGTAGTGGATGATTGGACTACATTAAGGGGTTGGGTAGATACAAAGGAGAGGTCAATTGAATTGTCTGCTACAGGTGGTAAAAATTCTGAGGATTCCAAGATACTCCCAGGCTGTTGTATAGAAGGATTTTCAATTTGCTGAGAGATTTCAGGGGTTTGTTGAGGATTTGCAACATCCAATAGGGGTGTTTCGGCTGCTGGTTGCAGAATTTCAGCAGCTTCCTGGAGATTTTCTGCTGCTGGTTGAGGGATTTCAGCAGCTTCCTAGGGTGGGTTTTTAAGGGGAGAAGGACTCTATAGGGCAAAGACCCTCTAGATTAGAAGCTGAACCAAGCGATGGTGAGTAAGGGAGAGGAGTGGGTGCTTTGCATTCACAGAATAATGTGACATATTCTTTAGACACCCAAGCAGGCAATATGGCATATTTAATAAACGACCATGTCTTAAATGATTCAACAACACAAAGTCGTGCTGGTACACTACCTGGTAACTTCCCTCGCAGGTGAAGTAGTTCTTGACAAACTCTGCAACCTTCGGCCATGGAGGTGGTAATGAATGAAGTGCAACACCCTTGCCTTTAGGTTCAACCCGCTCTCCTGGTAGAAGAAAATCTTGCTGTGCATTCAGAATGAGGTGTTTACGATTGAACCAACGAATGCCATCATCTGGTAATCCTGAAACCTATGCTATATCCTCCTCTGTTACTGGAATTCGCACTCCTTGAACCGTAGAGTATCCTTCCTTTAAATTTCGTGTGAATTCTAGGACTTGTTGAGAGTCAAATTCCTGGAGCCTTTGGAAATAATCCACCTAGCCTACTTGCAGAAAAATTTGATATGCTTGTCGGTGTAGTTCCAATAGAGTCATTGAGCCAGGTTCATGTCGAACAACGTTACCTCCCATAGTTACTGGTTCAGTAAAATGCAAAGTACAGAGCCGAGTTACCGCAGCTAAAACAGAGTAAGATATTGCAAATGAGGTTATGACATAATAAGACAGAGATGGGGTGACGAGACACGGTCGTGATAAAAAACGACGGTGATTGGAATATCATGGAATGATTGCAATATTTTGGTATTCCCCCCCAACTACGGCTAAAATGATAAGTTTGAATGTATGACGATTTCGGTAATCATATCGAAATCTTCTCATTAACTACAGTTTAGTATTTACACATAAACACGCATACCTCACGTTTTACCTTCGATTGTTGTGCAGAAAAATATAATCTCATCGTTGATAGATCACCAATGGTTATGAAAAGGGGTTTATAAAATATGAGGGATTTATATGAAAGGTTTTCTATATTCATAGGAGGTGATAGTGAAGGAACACAATTATTAGGATGAATGGCTGATTCTCTCAATGAAAAGTGATATGTATTGGTCATTTTTTAGAGAATTTGATGCCTTAATCTCGGGAAAAATGGGAAAATTGATGCTTCTTAAGGAAAGATGGAAAATATTGGTGTTTCATCAATGGAGAGATTTGTGTTTCAAAAACGAAGAAAATGGGGAAAAATTGGTGTTTCAGCAATAGGAAAAATGGTGTTTCAGCAATAGGAAAAATGGTGTTTCAGCAATAGGAAAAATGGTGCTTTAAGGAAAAACAGGAAAATGTTGCTGAAGGGTAATGTGAGGGAATGGATTATGACTTGAAGTGAAATAGCAATGTTTCCCAAGCTGAAAATTGATCCTTCTTACAATATAATTGTTCTTTTCAGCCAGTCTCTGAATCTAAAATCTGCAAAATAATGAATAGTAACATGGAAACCCTTGACAAGGATTATTAGTTAAGGAATCTAATTTAATAAAAATATATAATAGAAAATATAGGTGCAATGAGGGGTAGTAGACTCCCCCAGAAAGACATAATGTGTATCTGCCATGCAAGTGGCCTTGAAATTCTCTTTAGAAATAGGTTGTTGGTACAAACGGAGCTGATACCCATTCAAAAATAATGGTGTTCTAGAATCATCAATTGTTAGGAGCCTGACTGTTCCATTTGGAAAAACAGTATCTACTTCATAAGGTCCCAACCACCTTGTTCTTAATTTTCCTTGAAAATTTTCAAAACAGGAGTCATACAATAGAGCCCAATTACCTTTTTCGAACTGTTTGTGCTTAATGGCTTTATCATGCCACCTGGTTATTTTTTGTTGTATCATAGTTGTTTGATGGATGGCATCCAACCTCTTTTCATCCAATTTCTGAAGTTGCTGCAACCTAGCTTTCTATGCATCATTCAAGTCAAGGTTAATAGCTAAAGCAGTTCTCAAGGTTTTAATTTCAAATTCCACAGGAAAAACAACACTTTTGCCGTAAACTAATTCATAAGGTGAAAAACTCGTAGTATTCGTCGAGGTAGTTCTGTAAGCCCATAATGCTTCAGGGAACCTTTGAAACCAGTCCCTTCTATTCTCCTTTACTATTTTTGTTAAAATGTCTTCTATGACTTTATTTGTGCTTTCCACTTGCCTATTGGCTTCAAGGTGATAAGGTGTAGTCATTTTATGATTAATATGATATTTCTAAAGTGTATCTTTAAAGCCATGGGAGTTGAAAGGAGGTCCTCCATCTGTGACTAGCTTTCTAGGCACTCCAAACCTAACACAGATTTCTTCAAATAGAAAAGTTAAAACAGATTCTTCATTAGCTTTAATGAGTACCTTAGCTTCCACCCATTTGGTCATATAATCTGTGCAAACCAATATGTAAACTCTTTGATTGGATGGAGGGTTGATGGGTCCTATAAAATATAGAGCCCATATTTCAAAGGGTTCAAGTATTACCTGGGGGTTCAATGGCATTTCGTCTCTACGATTAGGTTGGCCCATTCTCTGATAGTTATCACAAGTCCTAACATATTTCTTTGCATCCTTGAAAAGTGAGGGCCAATAATAACCCATTCTAAGAACTTTATGTGTTGTTCTCTTATCAGCAAAATTCCCTCCACGAGGGCCATCATGACAAGCTTTCAATATATCATAAACCTCATCTTCTCTAATGCATCTCAGAATTTCCTGATCAAGTCCTATATGAAAAATACACCCACTTATCCAGCTGTACCGAGCACTTTGTTGAATGATTTTTCTTTTTTCTCTATGTGAAAAGTGTGATGGTAGCTTCCCTGCAACTAAATTATTGGTAATGTCTGCATACCAAGGTGAGTGAACAGATACTACAAATAAGTATTCATTAGGAAAGGAATCATCTACTGGATTATTATCATCAGTTTAAATCTGAGAAAGGAAATCAACAACTACATTTTCTTTACATGATCGATCTACAATTGTAATATAAAATTCTTCTAGTAATAATAACCATCTGGTAACTTGAGCATTTGTAACAGATTTATTCATTAAATACTTAATGGCCAAGTGATCAGTATGATCAAAAGTAGGGTAACCAGTAATATAATGTCGAAACCTATTAATAACATAAATGACTACTAAAAATTCCTTCTCGGTAATCGTTTAATTAAGTTCAGCAGGGGTCATATTCTTACTAATGAAGTAGATAGCATAAGGAAGATTGTTTTCTTCTTGACCCAAGACGACTTCAATTGTAGTATCTGAATCACCAGAGGATATATGAAAGGTCAATTCCCAGCCATGTCCCCTTAAAATAGGAGCTGTAGACAACTCCTGCTTAAGTTCATCAAATGCTTTTTGGCAATCATCGGTCCACTTGAATTCAACATTTTTCATCAGTAACACAAACAAAGGAGAAGCTATTTTAGAAAATTTTCTAATGAATCTTCTGTAATATCCAGCATGTCCTAAAATATTTTTTACATCAGTTTGTGTTTTGGGGATAGGAAGAGTCTGAATTACCTGCACTTTAGATGGATCAATTTGAATCCCTAGGAATGAAATGAAGTGTCCCAATACAATTCTTCATTCATCATCATATGACATTTTTCAATACTTAAAGAAAGATGAGCTTCTATACAACATTTAAGTACTTTCTCAAGGTTTTGTAATGCATCCTCAAAAGTCACACCGTAAGGAGTAAATTCATCGATAAATATCTCCAAGGAGTCATTAAGCATATCAGAAAAAATTCCTATCACTACTCTTTGAAATGTTGCCGGAGCATTACATAGTCCAAATGGGAGAACTTTATAAGGAAAAGTTCCCCATGGACTAGTGAAAGTGGTCTTGTCCTGGTCCTGGGGTGCAATTTTGATTTGGTTATATCCACTAGAACCATCTAAAAAGGAAAAGAATCTCTTTCCTGACAAACTGTCTAGCACCTGATCAATAAATGGTAAGGGGAAATGATATTTTTGAGTAGCTTTGTTTAGAGCTCTATAATCCACACATACTGTCCATTTCCCGTTTTTCTGACGTACTATTACTAATGGAGAAACCCATTCACTGTCAGATATAGGGTATATGAACCGTGCATTAAGCAGTTTTTGAATTTCCTCTTTAACAATTTCCCTTAGATTGGGGTTCATTCATCGCTGGGGTTGACAGACTGGTCGAGACCCCTCCTTGATATAGATACGATGAGTACATAATTCAGGAGAGATTCCCTTCATATCTGTGTAGTTCCATGTGAATGCTTCTTTATTTTCACAAAGTAACTTCATTAACCATTGTGTTTCAACATCTGTAGAGTTAGGGTTTATGTTCAATGTTTTTCTAGGCTCAATTTCTACTGCTATACTCTTAGAGGAGATATCAGTTGATGCTTGAGATAAATTTTCATATTTAAGGTTTTGTTGTGATTTAGGTTCCAAAATTGCAGTTAATTAATCATATTTTTCAGAGGTAACCGAGGAGGGTTCAGAAATAAAGTTACTAATTAGTTCATCCGCGGTGGTGTCTTTAAAAGTTAAGGCTTGTCCAATAGTCAAAATGGGTTGAGTATCCTCATCATCATAGTCTAAGCATACAAGATTATCTGATCCAGGTGGATATTGGTGGCCACCTACCAAGTCCATCTGGACCCCAATCATTGTTTCTCTCAGCATTTTCAGTTTCCTTAATTGTAGCACAACTTACTATTTTTAGCAGTTTTTTGGGTCCTGAACTTCCGAAGCTGTTGTGAGGCCCTAAACGACGTTTTTTGGGGAATCCAGGGGCAACATGGGTCCATGCAATGGACCGATGTTTCCCGTTCCAACAATGGTAGTTCTTGGATAGATCTTTCTAACGAGCTATCATACGCGTCAAACGGAGATCGTATGCCAAAGTTACGACCCCGGAAATTGTTGTACCCAATTTACCCAAAACGGGGCCCACAATTTGGCGTTTCATCTTCTAAGGGTCGGTTTGGAATGTGAAGGGACTTCCATTGTTTCTCAATAATAAATAGGCCTTCGAGCCTCATTGTAACAACAAGTTCGGAACAGTTCAGAGGCATTTAGCCGCACATCTCCTTCTCAGAGATAAGCTACCATCGCCCTAGCTGGTTTATTTCCAATTATGGTTGTAAGCATATTTCGGTATTTTCCATTAATGAAATGAAGCATTATTTCCGCTGCATCTCTTTGTTTATGGTTATCACATCTATGTATTTATGGTTATCTCTGTAATCTATTGCATTCCTGTTTAAATCCGGATCATTATCATTGTTAATCATGGGTGTAGCATGAGGGTAGAGAGTGAGCTACTTAGTTTCAGATCCATTAGAAATTGTCATTGAGCCTGATCTACAACTGATGAAGGCATCTGCTGTAGCCAGCCAGGGTCTCCCCAAAATCAGTGGATGCCCCCCAACTTTGTTTTAGTTTGTAACACAACAAAATCAGTTGGGTAGTTCCAAGGTTCGACTGAAATGATTAGGTCTTCAATAACCCCTTCTGGTTTGATTGTGGAACGATCAACTAACTCTAAGATAGTTGGCGTCTCTCTAATTAAATTTCTCAGCTATAATAACTATGCGGTTTCAAGGGTCATGATATTTATGGTAGCACCTAAGTCTACCAGAACTCTGGAAACAAAAGTTTTTCCAACCTGTACTGTAACTGTAGGATGACCAAGATCACCATATTTTACAGGAGAGGTTTTTCCCATCATTAAAGAAGCTAGATCACCCATCACATGAACTGTAAGGGGTTCTTTAGCTTTTCTTCCAGGTTTCTTAATGCAACTGTCTCTAACAGTTCTAGCATAAATTGGTACATCTCTAAGTGCTTGCAAGAGTGGAATTTTAACATACAGATTCTGCAATTCCCCTAGAAGGTTAAAAGTAGGTAGCTCATGTGTCTTAGTGAGAGCTAAAAGCTCAGGGAATGGTGGCTCTGCTGTTTCAACAATTTTATTAGAGGGTGGCTCAACTGTTTCAGCACCCTTATTGGATGATTTATCTTTCTCTGTCTCTTCTTTATCAAAGTCAGAATAAGTAATATCATAAATAATAGGCTCAACTATTCTCCCAGACCGCAAATGAATGTCATTACATTGCATAGGGAGAATATGGTGGTTCTGAATATTGATGACTTGCACAACTTTATTATTATTATTATTAGGATTGGGGTTCGATTGTACAGGCAGCTGGGGTCCCATTGTCTAGTTATTTGGTGGAGCATTTGATGGCAGAGAGAGAGATTGTTGATACTGAGGGAATTGGTTTGGAAATGGGATTTGTTGAGCTATCCATCCTGGATTCCAATGATTAAAATAATATTGTTGTAGAGACTGGGGATTCCACATTGTTGGATCCATAAAGGGAGGGTTTATTTGTTACATGGGTGGGAAGTTAATTTGATTAAAGGGTGGGTATTGCATTTGATTGAAGGGTGGGTAATTTGCTTGAAAAGAAGGATAATTATTCCAACGATTAAATGACATATTAGAATTCATACCTTGTCCTCGAGGCTTCCATTGCCTCCTCTGTGTCAGCAAGTAGACTACTTCAGCTTCTTCTTTAGTTGGTTGCAATGCTGTTTTTATTCATGGTAAAGAAGGTCATTGTTGATTCTCATGGTCCTTCTCGCAAATGGTGCAAATTGGTACCTTGTCCAATGGGCATTCCCTCAGTGGGTGTTTTTCTCTGAATTTAGGGCAGAAAATGACCAAAGCAGCTTCTACCTCTGCCTGCTTCTTTTTAACCTACAAGGTATCAATTTGTGAAGAAAAAGAGCTTAACATTTCAGTTTTAAATTCTTCAAGTAAATTACCTATTTCGGCTCTTGTTGCTCCCCCACTGGCTGATTTTTGGACTCTTGAATATGTACTATCCCTGCTTTTTGTTCTGTTTGTTGCTCCTCTTGAACATCTCTTACAAAGGTTGACAATCTCATCATATGATTCATTAGATATATCCCCTTTACCGAGCATATTCAACATGTCTAAAGAATATCCTTACTCATATTAGGGTGATGATCTCTGCAAATTATATTGTAATCTCTCCATGAAATCCTCCAGATTTTCGTCCTCCTTCTGAACCATCTTAAATAGTTCCTCCTTTCTTTGTCTTGGCCAGAAAATTCTTGGTATTTGGCCATAAACCTCTCCTTCATCTACTCCCATGTTGTGATCACATGTCCTCCCAGGCTCATGAACCATCTTAGTGCATTTCCTTTTAATGTTGCTGGAAATAACTTTAACTTTTGAGGATTAGTAACATAACTATAACTTCTACATAATATATCAAACTCAAACAGAAATTTATCAGGGTCTTTTGATGATAAACCATGGAAGTTAGGTAGGGCTGAAAGTGGGATGTTCTTCATAGGAGTTGCCCCTCTGGAAAGGTCCTCAATAGGGAATTCCAAGGTGGAGAGAGAATTCTCGCCTCTTCCTTCTCTTCATCCCCCACCAAAGAGTTCTTCATTGATTTCTCCCCTGTTACACTTGACCGATCTTCAACACTTTCTGTTGGGCTTTCAATATTCTGAACCGGTTCCTCAACTTCTACTGGCCCCTCAATATCTTCTATTGGTTCTTCAATGTCTTCCACTGACTCCTCAGTTTGTTCTACTGTCTCTTCGACCCTTTTAGGCCCTACTACTTCGTCCATTTCATAGTTCGTTTGGAGAGAGTGCTGAGTCTGTGGCCTCTGAGAGCTTCTCCTCTAAGATGTTTCAACTTTTAAGATAATGTCGTCAATAAAAGTTTTCCTTCCTCCTCTTCCTTTTCCCTTGCCACCTGTAGGATTAGTTTTCTTGCATCCTCTCATGCATCCTATACATCTAAAAGAAAATCATTAATGCTCTTAAAATCTACGGTCACCTTTCCCGGCAACGACGCCAAAATGTTGGTCACTTTAATTGCTGGTTAAAGTGATACATAAATTGTCAACCCAGGGAAGTCTGATTATTTGAAAGGAAACTACGTACTATCTGTACTCAATCTTAAAAGCACTAAAATTTGTAGTACAAACAAATCACACCTCGCTTTAACAACTGAAGCTACACTCTGTGTTACAGCAAATATACTCTATTGCAGATATCTATCAAGGAATGCTTAATTTCATTCAAGGAATAATCTAACAGAAAGAAATAAATCTGCAAAGGAAAACAATGGCTATGCTGTAACAGAGAATCAAGACCCTATCCCCAGAGTAGGAACCTTCAAGACCTGCCTCTGTTTATCTAGCTCTCCAATTCACTCTGTAAACTTAATCACCGGCGAGACACTCATGAGATAACTTTAACCAATGCAAAAATCGATTCAGAAGGGGATAGAGTTTTAGCAAAGGTAAAACAATATCCAGAAAACAGTACTTGTTAACAGGGTATGAACAAAAATCGCACTTGACACACTGCAGAAATATAATGGTTGAATCTTGTGATGAAGGTGGGTCGTGTCCTTCTCACAAGATTCCCCAGGAGACGGGAACTAGAAAAAGATGTTTAGAACAAGAGTTTTATCCATCCATCAATATGTCATGTTACAGAAAGAAAATATTTTAGTCCTATCCCTTCAACTGAGCCCTTCCTGCAGTCTGTTCATCCCCCCTTCTAATGTAGATGTCTCCTCTTTATAAAGAGGAGACATCTATTATGAAAGATTTACATTATAAACTCTATTTCAACCCATTATACAAAAATAGGGAAATCAGTTTCCCATCAACAAAATGTTATTACAGTAATACTGTCTTTAGATTACGGATGTTACATCCAATGTAACAGCTTCCTCGGTGATCGATCTGGTTTCTCTGCTGCTGTCAAATTTGGAACGCAAATCTCAACTATTTCAGCTTCGAGATTTGCGTGTTGTTCTTATTGTTTTAGCAACTACAAAAATAGTCTCACCAACTCCAGGTAGTTTCAGCAACGCGGGACGCAAATCATTCTTTAATTGTTCAACAACTAATCAATTCAAAGATTAACTATGAAGACAGTGTGATTATATGTTAAATAATTAAATGTATAGTGATGAGAAGAATCATTGCATACCTTTGGAATAATTGAGTCAAAACACTAACAAGGACTTTCAAATATAGGTTGAAAAGGGTGATATTATAATAGAATGTATAGTCAGAAAGAGACAATATGAGGTCCTAACACCCGTCCCCCCTCTCCCCCCTCCCACTTTATCCACTCTAATAAAGGCATGCGGTTACTATGTTTACACAATTTGCAAGAATGGTTATGAGGATGTTATTCATAGGGAGAATGCACTGAAGCTATGATTGCAAGTGTGGAATCAAACTCTAGTATTGAAATTTATGTTGGTGGACATTTACTTTCATGAGAAATGAGAACTCAGGTTGTGATACATGATTTGAATCTCATTAATTTTCAAAGGAGGATTTCCATAGTTCAAGTGCAACAATCACAAAAATAAATTAAAAAAACTATTTCATGCCTTTGGTTTGAAAACATTGCTCATAATCAGGTGTAGCACACCTTTTCTTAGCCTTTAAGGATAATCATTACCAGTTGTTGTTCCTCAATGCTCGTTTAATTTATCAATCATATATTACGAGGTAGTTCATTGTCAATGCTAAGCAAGATGGCAGGGTCATACCTGATGATTGTCTTGTGATCCCCCCACATGGGTTATTCCAATCCCTGTACTGAGAAGTAATATGAAGGGCTTCTAGTTAATTCAAGATTTCTTTCATTTGTTCCTAGAAGCTCATTTGAATATTGAATAAATTGAGGTGCAATATATAACATTAAGTGTTTCTAGGTCTTGTTTCATTCCCCTTGATTCATTGCTCACACTGCCCAAAGCCAAAGCTTATAGACCAACCAGAATGATCCTCACAAATTAGATCTATCCTTGAAAATTATAAGGGTACCTTTTCTAAGTCAAGAGGTGATTTTCCTTGAAATTTCCAAGTTGGACTAAGATTAACTTCCATAACTTCTCGAGGATGCCATAGTACACATAATAATTGATAAACCTATTCTCCAACAAAGTGATAATATTTTGAAGGACAACGGAGTTGCCCAGATCCAAACAACCTTTATCTTTATATATATAATATAATATATATATATATAATATATATATATCTCTATATATATATATCTCTATATATTATATATCTCTCTCTAATATATATATATATATATATATATATATATATATATATATATATATCGCGATATCTCTTTGGCTACTACTATATACATATGCAGACCCAAAAATTAATTCACATTTCTCTGCACTATGATGTTCTCATACAAAACCTTGGAGAGGCTATGATAACATGTGACATCCTACCTCGATGACCAATCTCTCCCCATGAAGTATATGATTTTTTTTCTTTCAAAACCATTATGTGACATTAATTAAGAGAGAGAGGGGTTAATGATGCAGAGGAGACCTCAGTATCTCGCAATCTACTCTTCCTCCAAGGGTTCAATACTAGAAATATAATCTCAATTGGCTCTTAGACTTCAAGACTACAAATACATGATTGATTGGTTCTCAAACCCAACGGGGTGTTAAGGTGGAACAAATTGAAAAAAACCAGGGTGAAAATAAGGAGAAAAGAAGCTAACTTGCACTTTCTAAAGAAATGCAACGATTCGAATCTTACACCGACCTTTGCATACTAAACACAGGTTGCACAACCAAAAATATCACAGAGTTTTTGAACGATTCAGCAAAACACTGGTCTGCCTTGAAATTCGCAAAACCAGAACCTGTTTAGCAAAATTATCCGCTGCCGCCTTCAAAACCCACCTGAAACTTGCAACATCAATCGATCATGACCTGTGGAAAGTCATTGACGCCTTTGCAGCACTGAAGGCAAGCAAAATGAAAGAGTGCGCTGAGTCCAAACACCGTAGCAAGCTAAATAAACTGGATAAACTGGAGAGGAATCATGCCGAACAAGAAATAAAGGTGACAGCAATAGTGAAGAAATCGGCCACGACATTGAAACAATTTATCAGAACGCAGCTGGGGTTAGCACGAAAGAAACCAGCCACGACACTGAAACAATTTATCAGAACGCAGCTGAGGTTAGCACGAAAGAGGCACGCAGTCCCAACAGCCACTCGGTTACAGCAACAAATACGCATAGCAAAGAAGGGGTTTCGATGCACAATGAGGTAATTTCAAAAATAGGACAACGCAGAACTGCTGCACGTTATCGAAACAGCTCTAACCCAGCCACAATGCCATTGGAAAAAGATCCAGGGCTGCGTGAAACTCCTAAAACTCCTCTTCACAGCAGAAACACCAACGCTGTAACAACCCCCCACAAAGCTTTAACCGACAACGAAGATGGCTTCAGAATGGACAAAAACACACCAGGCAACCTCGACAGCAACGTAGCAACATCTACCGCGGAGTCCAGCAAGCCTGCCATCGAAATCTCAGTTGGAGAACACACAAATAAACCAGTGGAACAACCTTTAATTAATGCCGAAAACGTTGTAAGTAGAGCTCAACCGCATAAGGGCAATAAGAGAGGCAGCAGACTGTGCAACAGGGAAGACACATCTGAGACAGAAACGGGAAGCTCAAGGAATGCACATCAACCTAGGTATGCATCTAATACCATATTAAATAATTTAATGGTTAATGAGCCTAATAATATTAGTAATAACATTAGTAATAAATTAGGTAAAATAAACATAGAGAGCAGTTGTGCTGGTAGCATTCACGATAGCATGGTTGATAGTAGTAACATAGAAAATAACCCTAGGAACAATAGCCTAGATAATAAAAAAGTGGTCAATATATCCTCTTACGAGCTGAAGAAAGAAGAAATGGAGGTCCTTAACAAAGCTCTTAATTTTGCAGTAACCCCTAACAAAATCCCCAATGAAGAAATCATCTGCAACCTAGAAGATGGAATCAATACCCTTAAGGATGATGACAAAGAACTCATCAGACAAGAGGTCGCAGTCATCCTAAGAAAAGCCAAACCCCCCAAGAGAAACCTAAGCCTTGAGCAATTTAAAGCCCTAAAAAGTCTTAGAAATAATAAGGACATAGTAATTCTAAAGGCAGACAAAGGAGGCGCCAAAGTCATTATGGATTATGAAGATTACATTAGCAAAATGAAAGACCACTTATATAACAGTGGTAGCTACAAGAAGCTAGAGAAAAACCCCATCTCCAAAATCACAAACCTCGTAAAAAGAGCCATTAAAGAGACCAATCTTGATGATAAACTAAAAAAGAGATTGACTCCCAATAGTGAAATTACTCCCCGTATCTATGGAGCCCCTAAAATTCATAAAAAAGATGTCCCCTTAAGACCCATAGTCAACACCATAGGGTCGCCCACTTATGAATTAGCTAAGTACGTAGCTAGCATTCTTTCCCCGCTAGTGGGCAAGACTAGCTCTTACATCAAAGACTCCAATAATAAAAACAAGACAAAAGACACCCCTACCTCTAATGCCTACCTTCCCTACATCCAAGGAGTCACTGACAAGATAGCAAAAATCCTTAATAAGAAAAATATAAAGACAACTTTCAAACCCTTATCTACCATTAAACAAAGAATGAGATCTGTTAAGGACAACCAAGATCAACTTCAGCAAAAAGGAGTATATATCATAAATTGTTCTTGTGGGGACCAATACATTGGAGAAACTGGTAGATCAATTAGGATTAGACTCAAAGAGCATAGTGCTGACATCCGGAACGAAAGGATCCAATCCTCAGCCCTAGCTGAGCATGTAGGTAAAACTAATCACCACATTTTCCTGGAAGACACCAAAGTCATTGCCAATGTAGAACACCAGTTTAAACGTAAAGTTAGAGAAGCCATTGAAATCATTAAACATCCTAAGAACCTTAATAGGGATGGTGGCATGGAAATCATAAAAAATTGGAACCCCTTGCTAACCCCCGCAAACAATCTCAATAACAAGGTGAGTAACTCTGGTCCAGCTATCTGAATAAAACTATCTCTGCTGCTCTTTTGAGTCCTAGGCTAGTAGAATATCTATGATAAATAAGCATAATTATTATAATATAATTAATAATAATAAATAAACAAGCATTTAATTATTAACTAACAATAAAATAATGCAAAACATAAACAAAAGTATAAATAATAATAAGAGTTATATATAAAGTATTAATAATAAAAAACAATGATAACATAAATATTAATGTTAGTTGAGAAGTTCAATTAGGGTTAATATAGTAATAAGGATAACAAAAACAACAAGGAATAAGAATAAAAATAAAATATCAATAATAAAAGATAAGAATTATAAGTATAGATAGGAGCAATAATAAATAAAAATAAAAATAATAATATAAACAATAATTTTAGAGAAATAAGTAACAACAACTAATAATCATATTGAGAATATAAGAATAATAACCTGAATTAATAACAAATAACTAAAAGGGAATTATAAATAAGAGCAAAATATTATTCAAATAATCAATAAAAAATAAAAATAAAACAAAATATATATAAAAATAATTACATGAATAAACTTTAATATTAACAAGTAAAATATAAATTAATATAATATTCAATAGCATATATAACATTAAAAATAAAGTAAAGATTCAAATAATTAACTTTATAATCAAACAACAATATAAACTAATAAAGAGCAAAATATCATAAAAATAAATTTAAACAAAATATCAATAGAAATAATTATAAGAATAAACATTAATATTAGCAATTAGAATATAAATTAATAAAATATACAATAAACAAATAACATACACAATAATATAAATAAAGTAAACAATTATAAATAACATTGGTAGCAAATAACAAATAAAAAGCATAAACAATAATTTAACATTGATCTTTTACAATAATATTAACAAAATATCAAAATTATTATTAATAAAAATTAAAAATTAGAATAACAAATTAATAAACAATGAAAAACTGAAAATTAAATATTAATATAATTAACAAACAGACATGAGTCGGCCAACGTTTCATCTAACTGTTTCATATTTATGTCTATCTTTTTCCTTTTTTCTCCTCACAATTTGTCCTGATGATGAGTCTAGGTTCAGACTCGAAACGTCGACGATAAAACATGAACACTGTGGAAAATCCGAACTCCTTTAAGAAAACATGTCAATAAATTTCTTCAAGAGAAAATGATTGGGATACCCAAAACACATACACCTCCTATTGAATAGGGATACCCAGAAGAACACTCAACTATAAGAGGCCAACCATATTAATTGGAATGAAATATTGAACTAATAAAAGGATGATCTAGCTAAGTGTTTCTATATTTTTATGATTTATAATGATGAGTCATCTAATGCTGGGAACTACCCTTTTTCAATACAACAAAACTCCTCAAAGTTGAAGGAATGGCTTGAGCACTTAGAGCATCTTAACTTTTTAAGAAATTTTATATCTGCCTTCTACCTTGGTTTGGATTTTCTAGAAGTTAGTTGGTTAGAGCAAATCCCTTAAGATTCTTTTGTTAGTGGTTCACCTAAGAATCTAGTTCTTTTCTTCCCTTTATCATTTAGTGCAGTGTTGATTTGAATTACACTGTGATATTTCATGTGGATTTCATAGACAATCTACCTAAGGTTCTCGTATTTGTGTGGCCACAGAAAGGACAAGAAAATGACAGTGTACTATGCATGACATATTGAACAACATTTGTCAACTTTTTAAATATAACATGACATTCCTTATACTTCTCCCAACAATATGATGAGTTTCAGGACAAATTCAAATATAGGGAGAAATTACATGCAATATATTATTTGCTATGGGTGGGCTACCCCGAGTAGCATACGTTGTGTACCCATCAGAGAACATGCACTTAAAACTATATAAATTAAGGTAATGGAAAATCAAGTTATTGTCGTAGGAGGGTCCTAATGGCCATCATCTTGTAAGGCTATTCATTGGAACCATTACAAGATAATGAAGTTCATCCACAACTTTGAAGGGATACCACTAAGACTCTCTCCACAGAGACAATGAAGGCTCGTCTGAAAATTCTCTGGGTTTTTTTGGTTACCAAGTTTGGCTGAGGAAGTATCACATCACAAAAATAAACCTAAAGGGACCTAGCCCATATCCAAGATTGCAACCTCTCTAGTGAATCCACTTGAGGTATAACAAATAAACTGGATCTAACATTTATGGGTCATCATCACAGGATGTAACCATTAAGAGGAACAAATGAAGATTTGGCCACATAGCTAAGGTCGGTCTAGGCTTGCAACCTCTCTAAGGAATCCACCTGAGGCACAAGAAGTAGACTTTGTGATAAGGCGGGCATATCTAAGGGATGAATCCTCACTGAAGAAACCCTTCTAGGCTATCTGAGGTGGATGTTAATGAACAAAATCATAATCAACTATACAATGGTAGCAAAAAAATTTCAGGGCCCAATTTTTAAAGGAAGGTCCCCTTTGTGAAGGTGCCTGGGGCATTAACCCATCCCCAATTTAATTTTGAGATTGTTAATGTCTCTCAGAGAAACACCACCTAATTCTGGTCATGCAAACTTTGGAACCTGTATAGGCTTGATTGATCATGTCTGGTACCATTGCGGTATTATTCGGGAAAAGAAGTTTGAGCCAGGAATTAGCGAGCAATTTCCAATTAAAACCTTCTCTATAGTTGCCCACATGAAGGATACTTGACCACCATGATGCAGTAAGTAGAATCAACACACCAGATAAGAAAGTAGTGTAGAAGAAATTATGTTGAATATTATAGCATAGTTACAATTATCATGAAATTGTGAAGGAATTACGTATTGTTGGATTTTTTGGATTGGACATACCAACTAATTTTTGGGTAGTGACCCCTAATATATTGTGTATTGGTGGAAAAAATCATGTTTCTATGGGAATTTCTATACTCATGAATACATTACTTGTTGTTGTATAAATGTGCATTGTTGTTAAAAAGCTTTTTTATCATGATTATTTGAAACAAATGTAGGAAAAGGAAAAACCCTAAGGGAAAAATTACCCTGGGACATTACACGCCACTACTGTACATGAATTTTATCAATATGCATCAATGGAGTTTTGTGCCTATTGAAAGAATGATCAAAATGGACATCCTCCATCATAGGCCTACATAGCAAATTAGCATATAGGGTTACACTCTATAAATTGGCATCATGATTTGAGGATAGTTTATTTTTGAAAAGTGGAACTACATTGTTTTTCCTAATCAAGTTATCCTGTCTTATAACTATTTCAGTGCTATAAAACTAGTTGTAGCAATTTTGACATCATCCTTGGAACCATATTTTCTAATCAGTTCTGCAATTGGTTTTATGAATTTTGTAGTTCTATTGTAGCTTCTACAACCACCCTTCAAAATTTTTCCTTAGCCTATTTTGGAGCCTCCCTACCATTCTTACACAACACTTTGTCTTTCTTTGTCAAGTACTCAAGCTTCAAGTGTTTTCCTCGCACAAAGGCAGCCTCTCGATCGCAGTTGATCCACTACCCTCATAGGTTGCTCACTCGAACTTGGTCCAATAGCAGGTTGAGCAGCTTCCCCTTGAAAATTGAGCATTACTAGAGGGCAACCAACCTTCCCTCTAGGAATTATGAAATCCTCTCTGACAACCTTTTGGACTCCAGGATTGTGCAATCCTGCCATCAACCTCTCCCAACAGGATTTGTACAAATTTTCCCAACCACAAGTTGTTCAACCTAGGATTTGTGCAAATCTTGGAAGCAGTTAGCTGCTCTGCCCTGAAATTGCACAAACCTCCTGGGTAGTCAGCCCAGATCCCAGCCTGAAATGGGAATTTTTCTTAGTAGTCAAGCAGAATCTTGAATGTGCAGTTGAGTTGACCGGTTCCCTTTGAGATTGAGCAAAATAGACTTGCATTCATTGATTGTTTCTCCCAAGGTAGCATGCAAAGGGATCCCTTGTTTCAAGTATCTCTGTTTAGCAGTTAGAGGTCTTGCAAGGAGAAATTCTGAAACCTCCCACCAAGTGTCACTTCACTTAGATTTGTGGCATGCACATCACAACCTTGTTGTTATCAAAGCTCATCAACTAGACACTGTAGAGTTCATTCCTCACATCAACCTTGTAGCTCTAACATCCCACATCACATTTAGGAGAATTCGTCACATTCAACTTAGTTGTTTTGGGGTAAGCTCGCCTCAGATGCCTTGTGCTACATTTCTGTCGCTTTTTGTGTTTTTGCTTGTGGGAGTATTATTTTATTGATATATTTGAAATTGCAGAACCTTCATGATCATTCACCTAGGTATGTTGCAATTCAGTTCTCATGTTCATTTTGGTTTTCACTAATACATTTCTTCCCATGAGTGTTTCCATGTATCTAGGTATCGCAGGTGTTCATTTTCCTCTCAATAGTACATTTACAATGGTTTCCAAGGGAGCAAAGATGAAGACACCATTCTGAGCACACTTGGGGATGCAGTCGATAAAGTGTATATGGACTTGCCTACCCATGAAAATATTTAGTTATTCGTAGAAAAGGACATCACGATATGAGAGTAGCAGCATCACAATAAGTGCCATCATGAACATCAATTGAAGACAACATACCAATGCAACGAATGGAAGAGGAGGGTTGTTGACAACACAGAGGTGAAACAAGGTTGCAAGCTCAAGCAAATCCATTGATGATGAAAGCTACGAGGTAAGGACTTGACATCAAGATCATGCAAAGATAGAGAATGGAACAAAGAAGGAGTTGCATGTGTTGAAGCAGAAACTCAGGAAGAACATGAAGTTGCACAAAAAGATGAATGCGTTGTAGCAGGAATAAGAACAATAGTGAGCGTAACATGCACTCACGGATGAAACTGTGCCTGCAAAAGTTAAAGATCCATCCCAACAACTGACATGGAGTAGACATGGTGAGTAGTGTTTTTCATCACATGCAAGGGATTCAACAACATGCATCTCATTGAGTGCATGCATAGTCCAACTGATTCAACGCACTCACCAAGGTGAAGACAAGAAGCAAGTACAACTGGAGCTGAACATGTACTTCGACAAGTTGATGTGCATGACCACCAACACACACTTGAAGATCGCCATGGACACTATGCATTAGTGTGTTTCCGCCTCAGCTGCACTTAAGAAGACCATGCACATGTTAGCAGATTAGTTGGATGAAGGAGCTGAACCAATGCACCAGTTGCAATGGAGGCAGGAGTTCGCTTTAGTAAGATATCACCATGAGGTGCATGCACACCATCACAGATTACCAAGCTTGGCATCATCTCACCTCCTTCACCATCACAAGCATGTCAAAGAATTGGTCTCATCATAGTGGATCAAGTGCCAGTGATGTCTTGCAAGGCTTGCTCAAGCCATGTTGTCTCACATGAGTACATGTGCATTATAATGTTGAGTCATGTCAAGTGTAAGTCAAGTGTCAATAGTTGGATGTAACAGTCATAGACTAGGTGAAGAGTCATGAGGGTAGTTCAACTGTTAGAAAGGGAAATGTCAAGGGTTACCCCACCATTTGCTATAAATAGTCCCCCATAACTCATTGTACAAGCTTTTGGTCAGGCAAGCTTCTACTAAGACTATCTTGAAGAAGGCTTGGATAGTATTGTAATGCACCTTCGCTTCTCCATTGAATGAAGCTAGTACATCTCTTTGGAGGAGCAGGCTAGTAGGTTTATGTGGATGCATTGTATGATTGTGACTTACACTTATTTATATAATAAGAGCTAGCACATTTTCATGCAAATGTTGTTATTGTAGTTGGACTGCTCTGGTTGCCTTAATGATATATGTTGTTTAACTTATGTACTTGTGTATGAACTGATTTACATGCAATTATATGAATCTTGTTGTTAATGCGTTGCATATGTTGTTAATGATGTCACCATCCATGTTAACTCCTCTGTCAAACATTAGACATACCTTTCACTTGAACCTTGCTATAAAAGCCATCGCACTCATCTCGGACTGATATGTGAGTGTTGTACATGTCATCTTACCTTGTATGATGTGACTACTGCATTCGAGTGGACTGCTCCACTAGAAGTTGTGCATGTCCTTTGTGTTGTGTGTTCCTAGCTTAGTTGGGACTAAGCCCTTTCAGCGTGCAACTGACCTTCACCTTCTTCTCTGTTCGAAGTGTTAGAACCTCTCATACACCCTTCTTTGACTCAATGCATAAGTCACACACTTGCTACTGATAGAGTTATCTTACTTGCCACTATGCGACATCACGGTCAAGGCATTACCTTACGACCCACTACTAGGACTCCTACACCAAACAGTCTAAGGTCTAACTGGGACTTCTTACCAGGGAGATATTCTTGACATGGTGGTAGGTTGAACATCGTCAACATTTCTGGCACTAGAAGGAGGGCCTAATGATAGGTTGTGTCCTCTCATTCAGTTTTGAACCTTTGCATATCTTTCATGGAGTCTTGCACTCTTCTACCTCTGAGGTGTTTTTGAAATCATGAATATGTCTCCATCTTGGGGAAGCTTTTCAATCTCTTGTCCACTCACACGTACGATGGTGAAGTCGAAGTGGCCTGGCCTGACAACTGACATAAATTTCTTTCTGTGATTCATTAGGAAGATGAGTTTTCTGGTGAACAGGCTGGATTTATTCTTACATACACACTTCGTGAACCTCGATTTTGTTGGGTGCTCCACTTACTCGCTAACATCGTGCACTCATTTGAGCACTTATGTGATCTCATTGAAGACACATTCTATCATTTTGATCCAGACCATCTTGAATGGAAACTGTTACAGCAACGGAGGGCTTCGCATGAATCCATTATTGATTTTTGGTAGCACTTCCATGACTTGCAGTTTCAAGGTCCAAGGATCTAGATGAAATTTTCTTATCTTTGGGACTGGTTCAAGTATTGCCTTAGGAAATCTACTCATCCTAAGAGAAAGTTTGTGACCAAGAGTTTCTCAACATTCTTCATTGTTGGAGTTACGCAATCTCATGTGGAAGTAGGCACTATCTCAATTGACTTTCCGCCTTCTTCTTATTCAATAGCTCCACCACTTCCCAGTTATGTTGAGGATCATGCTCACACACCTACTCATCCTTCACACCCTCCCAACAGCACTTCGCTCAATTTTTGCGCAAATTTGGTTGTGAGTCCTTCGCGTCCTCATATGCATTCTTTTCTATGACCTCCGTCTTCGCACTTGGGTGTTGCTCCGAATGATGTTGTCTTGTGTTCATCCATTTCAGACTCTTCACTTGTTGCGAATGAGGAATAACCGATTGACGAAGTTGGTGTTGCACAACCAACATGCGCTATCATTCATGAAGAGTATGAGTGAGAGCTTGAGCATCAACACTCAGTGAATGATGACTCCCTTCCATC
Source organism: Pinus taeda (assembly GCA_000404065.3). Taxonomy (NCBI): domain Eukaryota; kingdom Viridiplantae; phylum Streptophyta; class Pinopsida; order Pinales; family Pinaceae; genus Pinus; species Pinus taeda. The sequence goes on from APFE031645417.1 coordinate 104,517, forward strand.
CGTGCCCCTTTTTTCTTTCCTAACATCATTGGAGAACCTGCCATCCATGATTTTGCATGTGTGTATTCATCCACGGATGCACCCATGGTTGATATTTCACAGGACACACCATATGTTAGCCCATCATCCAACAATGGAGAGGACCAATCATTCATTGGAAATCCACTGGATCTTTCATCTACTTTTCCCCCAAATGTAGAGGGCGAACATCCTTCCTCCTCGTCTACTCGTCTCTGTGGTTCATCAAACCATAAGGATGCCTACCAGAATACTGAATTTTCTGATCTTGGTAGTCGTGATATCTTCACCTCATCAACTGATCATGATGTTGATTCAGTCATTGGTAATCTATCTTAGCCACTGGTCTACAAAGATCCATCTTTCAATGAAGTCAAAACCCCATAGACCATTGAGGCACTTTAGCCCGAGATGATGGTTATGTCAAGCCCTCACTGTCCTCAGGTTGGTTTTGCTTTCAATCAAGAAATTCTTCAAACACTCAAGGCTCCTCATCACTCATATACATGCACTAAATATCAATCTACCACTTAGATTTTACTTCCTCCACTCGAACTACACGATCTCATTGCTCATGCATTAGAGGAGTCTTACATTGGAAGCACTCATGCATGACACAAGTTATCTTTTTTTCTTTCGTTTTCTTGCATGTCACAGTCAAGAGTGTGCTTATGCTTCAAAGTTGTACGTAGTGTCATACATCACCATGATATGTCCGCGGATTGTACATGATGCACATGCACTCACTTATGTCCCATGGGAACTTTGAGTCACAAATAATGGTTGTCTTCACTTTTATATCTTTCTTGCTTGCTATTTTGCACAACTGGGTTTCTCGCTGACCAAGCCTTCACCAACATGAGTCTCCCAATCCATCAGTGGATACATTGGAAGTATCACTTCATGTGATCTGGCACATGTGCCATTAGTGTAGGAGTAGGAGTAGTGTTTGTGTTTATTTGTTTGCTTGCATGCTTGTTTTATTACGTGATTTGTTTGCTTTTTTATTTGTTTGATTATTTTCTTACCTGATTCGCTTTCATTTTTTCTTTTTCTCTTGCTTTGCTTTGTTGATTGTTTGTTCGTTCGCTTGTTTCATTCATAGGTTAGTTTTGCATGATACCCATGTATGAATCTTCAAGTGAGTTCGATAAAGTACAAGAGGTCTTGTATGACTATCACTACTTAGTTATCTGTCATCTTTCCTATTTATGATGAGATTGTTACTTTTAGTCCACGATACATCAAAGGAAAATACGTACTGTTCGACGTGAACCTTGGTGTAAACACAACACTTGCGCTCTAACTAGTGTCACCTTCTCTAGCCGATTGTTTTTGGGTTAACCCTTGTCAGCTCAGTCAAGTAGAGTAAGGTAAGGGGTGTTGGGACTCAGAAATTTCATATGTTCATCCACCTTTTTCTTACATCTCATCGTCCCATTAACCTTTTATCATATCATTTTCATACATACATTGGGTTTCACCTTCTTATTTTCCATTTTATTCATTTTTGTATTACAAGTGAATTTATGATTAATTATTAGAAAATGTACACATTTTTATATATATCTCAAGAATATGTGAGTTTTGTGATGTGTAGGAAATATGTGAAGAATTAATTCCAAGAGACTTATCCATATCTCCCCCACCATATTAAGGAGATAATTATGCAAGCCTATTCCTAAGGAGAAAAGCGTGGAGGATTTGGTTGGCATATCTTATCCAATTCCTAAGGAGAAAATCATGGAGGATTTGGTTGGCATATCTTATCCAATTCTTAAGGAGAAAATCATGGAGGATTTGGTTGGCATATCTTATCCAAGATATGTGAGAGATTTATGGAAGATTCAAAGGGATCATATTTTGGTAATAATGGGAAAGTAGTTAAAAATGTTTGAGAGATTTGTGGGATTATATTTTGTAATAATGGGAAAGTAGTTAAAAATGCTTGAGAGATTTGTGGGATCATATTTTGTAATAATGGGAAAGTAGAGAGATTAGTGGATGATCATTATGAGTTTGTTACTCATCCCATTGTATAAATAGGAGTAAAATCTCCTCTATTTGTAATCTGGAAGCTTTTGTAATCTTAGAATTCTAAAATAAAGGGTCATACTTCAATTTTGCTTCTACATCTGAGTCTCCATTGAAGTGGTGTGCTGGTGGAGTTATGGAGGGCCCCCATGGCCTCACTTGCATGCTTATTTGTTTATAATTTACTTTATGTTTTTGTTTGATTCCAGCTTTCAAGTTTTGTTAAATATTCTAACATTGGAAGAATCTTATTTGAAGGTGTTCTTGTAAGAGAACTGTAAGATTTCAAACAATTGTTAGATCTAGGCTTGATTAGTTATTGAAAGAGATCTTAATGAATATGTTCCTATAAGGGGACTTCAAGATCTTGGACAAATTAGGAATCTTTCTAGATCTATATATTTTAGATAAGCACTTCTAAGTTTACCTTCCTGGGTTGACATTAAATTAAACTCTAATTTTCATCCGCATTTTAGACCACACAAGGGGGAAAACCTTAACATGCACGTAAGATATATAATAAAATAATTCTCTACTGCACCAACCTCTTCTTCTCTAAACAAGTCGGGATCCATCTTATGCCTCTAAAATGAATAAGTGTTATGCACAGAGAAAAATTCAATATGAAAAGTGAAAAAATGAAAATGAAAAACGAATAAGGAGAAACAAGAGAAGGTTTTCTACGCAGGGAGATGATGCAAGTAACCCCTCCAGGGTGCTCACTAGGCTCGCTAGTAGCGGAGCCATGATTGTGTTCTTATATACTCCACCAGGGTACTGTCTAGGCCTGCTAGCAGTGGAGCAACACCAGAGATGAAACTGAGACTCTGATGACTATACTGCTTGTGTACCTAAATACCCATCAACCCCAATCGAAACAACTATGTTTCCTTGGCTTGGAATGTGTGTCAATTGACCAAAGTTTTGGAAGATGATACATCTTCCAATCAAGTTAGAGTGAAACCAAGTTGAGATGAAAATTGAACAATACTTCCAGAGGTGTTAGACTTGCTTTTCATGAAAAAGTTCCATTCGGAGAGTTGGAGTTCTACGAGTGTGTCTCCAAGTGTTGAAGCAGCTACAACCACCCTCCAAAATTTTTCCTTAGCTTGCTTTGGGAACTCCCTACCAACTTTACATAGCACTTTGTCTTTCTTCATCAAGTACTCAAGACTTAAGTGTTTTCCTCACATAGAGGGAGCCTGTCGATTACAGTTGAGCCATTCCCCTCACAGGTTGCTCACCCAGACTTGGTCCAACTACAGGATGAGCAGATTCCCCTTGAAAATTGTGCATTTATGGAGAGAAAACAACCTTCCCTCCAAGAATTACGCAATCCTCTCTAATATCCCGCTGGGCTCCAGGTTTGCAAAATCCTACCAGCCAACCCTCCCAGCAGGATTTGAGAAAATTTTCCTAGCAATAGGTTGCTCAACCCAAGATTTGCACAAACCTAAGCAGCAATTAGCTATTATTCCCAGAAATTGTGCAAACCTCCTAGGCAGTTAGCCTAGCTCCTAGCTAGAAATGCACATTTTTCCCCAGCAATCAAGCAGTCTCTTGCATGTGCAACTGAGTTGACTGGTTCCTTCCACGACTGAGAAAAATAAACTTGCATGCATGTGTTGTTAATCGTAAGGCAACATGCAAAGGAATCCCTTGTTTCAAGGATCTATGTTTAGTAGTTAGAGGTCACATGTAAGGAGCAATTCCGAAGTTACCTCCCACCAGGTGTCGCTTTCCCTAGATTCATGGCATGCACATCACAACTTTGATGTTATAAAAAATAATCAACCAGACGCTACAAAGCTCACTACTCACATCAACCTCATAGATTTGACATCCCACATCACATTTAGGAGCTGTCAACATATTCAACACAACTGTTTTGGGGTAAGCCCACCTCCCATGCCTTATGTTGCATTTTTGTCGCTTTTTGTGTTTTCACTTGTGGGAGTACTATTTCTTGATTTCTTTGAATGTTTGTTGTCGTTTACATATATACTAGATTTTCCTAGCTCTGTTTCAGTTTTTATTTCTATCTCGCTATTGTCGCATGCATGAAGCTATTTTGCATGGATGTTCACCCAACGGATGATCTCCCTCACCCACATGCATGTTGATCTATTTGTTGAATCTTTCATTCATGTTTTGCATGCACTGTTAATCACTTCTGCTATCACTTAGTGTCACCATGCATTCACTGAATTACTTGATTTCAATTGCTCGTTAGTGAGTCGGGCCAACCTTGGCCGAGGCTCTGGCTTCACCAAGGCTGCATTGCGTAATCTAGGGAAGGAAGGCTTACCTTCCTCTCTAGATTTATCCATTCCTACCCAACACTAGCCTCCGAGACTATTTTGTGCATTTCTAGAGGACAATAGCTGGTTGGCCCAAGGAATTACACAAATCTATCCCTAGGCCAGCAGTCCTTCCTAGCTGGAATTACACATTTCACAATCCTAATAGTTAGTAGCTAGACTGGATTGTGCATTGCGTAGTTCTGGTAGTCAGTTAGTCTCTGAGCAACCCAGACTATGCCTTGTGCAGTCTTGGCGGTCTGTCTTCCAGCCTCACGACCCAAATTGCGTAACTTTCATGATCATTCACTGAGGTATGTTGCAAGTAAGTTCTCATGTTCATTTTGGTTTTCGATTGATAGTGTTATCACCTAGAACTGCAGTCACATGTACATAATGTTGTCCAAAAAATTTCATTGTCAAAAATGGGTGTCAAATGGTTGTTGTCCTATGTTTGTTACTTAGGGATAATGTTTTAGAAAGATATTGATGTGAATCATTTTCAAATACTGTTAGTCATCCTCCATCATGATTGTATAAGGCATGTCTTATCTTGTTTACGTCACTGGTCCATTTCGCATTTCCGCAGCGCAATTTTATTGGCTGATTTTCCAGCGCAATGATGTTTTAGCTTTTTCGCAGCATGTCAGTAACCAGCCATTTCGTAGCGCATTTTGTTAATTTATAACTATATGCGCTACGAAATCGCGGATTCGGGGATTTTGCAGCACAGATTCTTGAAATGTCATGTCTGGGGGGATGAGTCATTGTGTCTGTCCGTTTATTGTCAGTTGGCGTCCTTTCCAAGCGATTATGAGCCATCATTCCACCAATAGGTTCATAGCCACGCACATAAAAATCATTCAAACGGTTTTGTAATGCATGGTAGTGTCATGATGTTTGTTAATGATGCA
>APFE031645418.1:1012-44814 GCA_000404065.3 Pinus taeda
TGCCATTGAAACTTTTGAAGTATACACAATGATCATACTCACTTCTTACAAAGTTCTGGCTCACCATGAAGGAATCAAACTTCTTGTACCATTGTCTGGGAGATTACCTCAGACCATACAATGATTTCCTGAGCTTGCAAACTAATCTTCTGCTGCGACCTCGTACAAAACCTTCTGGTTGTTCCATATATATCTCTTCATTCAAATCACCATGTAGAAAAGCTGTTTTAACATCAAACTGTTCTAACTCAAGATTAATCAACGCAGTTAGTGCCAACACAGTACAAATAGAAACAAGCTTTACAACTGGAGAAAAAATCTCATGAAAGTCTATACCTTCAACATGAGAATACCCTTTTGCTACCAGTCTCGCCTTATACCTTTCGATACTTCCATCAACTTTTCGTTTCAGCTTGAAGACCCATTTGCATTCAACAACACTTCTCCCTTCAGGAAGCTCTACAAGATCCCAGGTATTTTTTTTGGCTAAGGAGTCCATTTCTTCTTCCATAGCCACTTTCCATTTTTCGCTATCTGTATCATCTACTGCTTCCTGATAACAAGAAGGTTCCCCATCTTCAGTAATCAAAGCAAAAGATGAAGTTGAATCTTCATACCTTTTTGGAATTTTCCTTTCCCTTGTAGACCTTCTTAGAGAAACTGGTTGCTGAACCGGTTCAGAAACTTGCACTGATTCAGAAGCTTCAACGGCTTCCTTTGTGTCTTCAGCACCTTTTTCTCCAGAGGTTTCTCCTTCCTTTCGGCTGTCACCGAAACGTCTAGCCTCCAATTGAACTCGTTGATTCGGCGACACCTGTTCCTGTTCAATTCTTTCAACAATTGATTTTAAAAGAGAGGTTTCATCAAATGTTACATCTCTACTAATGACTATTTTCCGCAATGTAGGATCCCACAACCTATATCCTTTCACTGCATAGTCATACCCAACAAAGACATAACATTTTGAATTTGGATCTAATTTTGAACGCTGATTTTTCGGAATGAGAGAATAAGCATCACAGCCAAATATTCTCAAATGTGAATAGTCACAAGACTGACCCGTCCAAACTTCTTCAGGAATTTTACAATCAATTGCTACTGAAGGTAATCTGTTAACTAAATAACAAGCAGTAGATACTGCTTCTGCCCACAACTCCTTTTGCAAGTTAGCATTGCTAATCATGCTTCTGGCTCTTTCCATAAGAGTATCAGCAACACCATTTTGCTGAGGAGTATAAACAGCAGTTTTGTGTCTAACAATTCCCTCATCCTTACAGTATTGTTCAAATTCACCTGAAGTGAACTCACAACCATTGTCAGTTCTTAAGCATTTATTAGATTTGCATGTTCTTTTCTCTACCATTACTTTAAATTGTTTAAAGACATTTAACATCAACTTTCCTTTTTAGCATATAGATCCAAACTTTCTGGGAGTAATCATCAATAAATGTTAAAAAATACAGTGCACCTCCATATGACATAACAGGGGAAGGCCCCCAAGATCAGAATGAATGTAGTCTAAAACATCTTTACTATTATGATTTCCAACTTTAAACCTCTGTTTACACTATTTTCCATAAACAAAATGTTTACAGAAATCTAAATTCAAGGATGTCAGACCTGGAAGAGGTTTACGCTTCATCAATATCTGAAGACCTTTCTCGCTCATATGACCCAATCGTTGATGCCATAGACGAGTGCCTACTTCTTCCTTTTCTGACGCAGCCGCTGCTTCACCGATCTGAGTACTTCCTTTTAACCTGTAAAGATTTCCGACCTTTTCTGCCTTCATAACCACAAGTGCTCCTTTCAAGACTTTCAAGACGCCATCCTGACCTGTAAACTTATATCCATCTGAATCCAAATTCCCAAAGAAATCAATTTTTTCTTTAAATCAGGTACATGTCTAACACTAGTTAATGTTCTAACTGTGTTATCATACATATTAATCCTGATATCTCCCATCCCAATAGTCTGACATGACATATTGTTACCCATAAACACAGAACTACCGTTTACATTTTCATACGAGGTAAACCAATTTCTATGTGGTCACATGTGATGCGAAGCACCAGAGTCTAACAGCCAGCTATCTAAACCCTGAGAGATATTACATTCAGGTGAAGTTTCATCTATCATACACAATTCTTCAGCAGATAAAACTTCGTCTATCATACCTGAATCGACCTGATTTGCTTCGTTCTTCAGGTTTTCGGATTCCTTTCGTTTCCAACAGTCCTTCTTCAAGTGTCCAACTTTATTGTAGTTCCAACATTTCACCTTACACTTCTTTCCTTTCGATTTCGATCTGGAAGTTCCCCTTGGTTTTTCTCCTCTTTCCTTTGTGCGTCCTCTAGCGACCATGGCTTCTGATGCAGCGATTTCAGTGTTGGATTTCCTTCGTACTTCTTCAGACAAAAGAGCTCCGACGACTGATTCAAACTTCAAAGAATCAGTAGAGCTGAAGCTGATTGAAGTTACGAAGTGATCCCATGATTCAAGGAGAGAACACAACAAGGTTATGGCTTTATCTTCTTCCTGTATTTTGACTTCCATATCTGTTAATTGACATATTAGTGTATTAAAAACATTCAAATGTTCTGCAACGTTTGAACCTTCTTTCATTTGAAGACTGTATAACTGTCTTTTCAGATAAATTTTGTTGGTCAATGACTTTGTCATATAGAGATTTTCAAGTTTTTCCCATAATCCTGACGTTGTAGTCTCTTCAACAATGTTGAAGAGAACTTCATCCGCTAGACATAGCCGGATGGTACTGAGAGCTCGGGCATCCAAGTCCTCCCAGTCTGAAGTAGTCATGGTTGTAGGTTTTTTAGTCGCCCCATCCAATGCCTTGTGCAACCCTTGTTGCACAAGCAGATCCCTAACCTTCAGTTTCCAAATAGCAAAATTGCTCTTTCTGGTGAATTTCTCCACCTCGAATTTCGCATTCGACATCTTGGCCATTTTTTCTTTCCTAGGGTTTCAGACTTTCTAGGGTTTTATATTCCTTTAAAAGAAAACTAAGGTGTATATCTCCTTATTTTCCAAATAGAAAAAACCTTGGAAAATTTTTCCTTTTCTTCAATAAAAAAAACTATCTTCTTTTCCTTCTTATTTCACTCACACATTCCTTTACTTTCACAGTTTTTTTAAAAATTCCTGAGATAAAACAGCTTTCTAGAAAAAATTTCTCAGAAAAAAATTTCTTAAAAAAAATACCCGGATTTTCACCACGCCTTCACTCTCCAGCCCGCACAGGAAATTGGGCAGAAAATAGCCAGGGTTCTTTTAAACGCATGCACAGGCAACGGGCATACAACAACTCTTCACGCCTCCAGCACAACACGCACAGGCAATGGGCAGACATCAGCGGGCAGACAACAGCGCTCGGCTCTGCAAACTTTCACACACAGCAACGCTCTGCAGGCTTCAACGCAGACAACAGCGGCTCTGCAAACTTTCATGCTGGCAGACAGCAACAGCTCTTCTCACGGCTTATTTCCCAGCAGCCACATGCACAGTCCTCCTTCACGCTGGCTTCTCGCGTGCACAACACGGACAGGCTCATGAAAAACACAGCTCCTTCACGAACGGCAGACTCTCCATGCCTTCACGCCCTCGTTCTCCAACAACGTAGGTGTTCTGGAAGACTCTTCACGTTTTCAACGCAGCAGCGGACATCACACCTTCACCAGGCAACCTCTTCACCTTTTCAACGCAGCAGCGGACAACACAGTCACGCTCAGCCTCTCGATTTTGTTTTACGCAGACTCTGTTCGCCTCAGGTCTTCACACGCAGCAGCAGGGTCTTCCCGTCGCACAACCCACACAGTCACTGGGCTCTGATACCAATTGTAGAAAAAATATATGAAATAAAGAAATAAGAAAACAATAACCCTTGCCAAGATTCAGAAACTGAATTTGAACTGAACTAAATGGTTATGATTCTCCGCACTGACTTTATTCATGTATATTACATTAATTTTATATCATGCCTATCTATCGTTACATAACCGAATAGATGCAACTGCCTAGTTACAATTCAGTTAAAAAAAACCTAACTAATTTGTTGTCAATACTAACACAACCAACCGAATTCAATGTAACAGAAACATAGTTCTGCTAGTTCACCACAAAATCAGAATTATCTTTGGTTCTTCTTCACACAGTTATTTAACTCATAAATTCGGTCTTAAAATGTTTCTGACAAATGTATTAGGCAATTCGATTTCCCAGTTACAGAAATTTAAACACCCAATTTCTAAATCCACCAATAAAGCTCTAAAACACAGTTATCATATTAATAATGAAAATACTTACAAACTTTTCTTCCTGCCCAGATATTCAACATTCATGGGCCTTACAATTTGCCCAGAGGCTTACAGCCTTGGGTATTCAAACCCACTCTCAATCACTCTAATTTCACCTCTCAAACTTCTTATCTATTTGCCTTTGAGGCATATCAATTTATATAAATTCCAAAATGATCTAATTTGAGTTCAATCTCTTTAATATCTCAACACCCCTAAAAGATAGATTTTTATCCCTAAAACCTTGCAACTAATTCTAACTTAGGCTCCATCATTAATTCTAAATTATCTCAAGGCTAATTTCTCTCATGTTTCTGGTTGTTTGGAAACAATTACAAATTATCACATATAATTAATTAAAAACATACTTAATCACTCAAAAATAATATTAATATTTACATGAAATTAATAAATTCTCAAAAATATGAGACCCCTAGGTTTAATAAAAATACAAGGTATTTTTCTCGAGCTAATGCCCCTCCGTCAGACTCCCAAGGTTGAAAATGACCATGATCTCCTGATCATGCGTTTTAAATCTTTGTCCTCCTGGATCCCACACTTTATTTTCCAAGTTATCATCAATTTCTGTTGTTGTATGCTGCTTTTCTCCAGGCCTCCATATCTTATGTTGTCTTGCTCCACTAGCTGCACTTTCACAATTTGTCTCTGTCTTCATTTTGCTGCTGCTTCTGCTGCTTCTCTTCCTTGCTGATATCTTCTTCTGAGATACTTTCATCATGATTCTTCTGATTAAATCAATTTCTTTGTCCAATAAATCTTCAATCTATTGATTTCTTGCTGCCTGCTGAGCTAAGATGACTTGCTCAGTTCTTACTCATTCAATTTTTACCGTCACTTGCTGACTTCTTGCTCCTGTTCTTACTTCTATATTTGTTCCGTTCTTACCGCCGCCCAATCATCCAAACCCTATTGTCTTCTACAATGGAAAACTTCTTCTCTGTTTTCTCCTATCAGCAACTTACTGAACTGGTACATTTTGTATTCATTTCTACTATTTTCATCTCTCTGCATCTGCAATTCCCAATTCTGAAATTGAGATTCTTTCTGTACTGAATTTTGACTATTCAGCATCATTTCCAGCAACATAATGTCCTCATCCCATGGATTAGAAATTTCCACAGAATTCTCGTCTTCCTTCATTTGACTACTCAACTGAGTCAAATGTTCTTCAGTACCTACAATAACACCTGCATTCACAAAACACTTGTTAAAACAAAAATCATAAGGCATCAGTGCCTTTGCCAACATTTCAATATGCTGTCCCGAATTCTCCTCCACCATCAACACATCAGTATGGTGATCCAAACTTTCCAAAGAATTCTCTGAAGAATTCTCAAGACTCACAACTAGTCTTCCTCTCACACCATCTGTCTCCATGATGTCTTTCTTCTCTTGTTCACTGTACTGAACTCTTTCTTCTGCTGCAATCTCTCTTTCATACTCTGAATTTACCAACAAATATTCCAACAATGCAATTTCCCTGTAGCATTGCTGAAGCATTTCACTATCACGTACAGTCCCTACACTCACACACAAATCTTCAGTTTGAAAATCACAAAGTTCAACAGTCTCAACTGTTGGTTTATACGCCAGCTCTTCAAGCTGATCCTCTTCCTCATTCACAAGAACTCCCTCTCGTATTGCAAGAGCTTCAAGTACAAACACATCGCTTCTTTCTTCTTCCGAGTATTTATCTCCTGAAAGAGTCTTTTCCATACTTGTGATAGCTTCACAAGATTGCGCATCCTCCTCAGTAAAACCTGTAATCACATCACAATTTTCAGCTATAAAAACACAAGATTTTACATCATCCAGTTGATCTGGATCTGCCAAGTAACTCAAGAAATCATCAATGATCTCCTCCTCTGTTTCACCAATGGAAACTCCCACTTTCAACTTTGTTGTTCCGATTTTTTCATGTCTCAATTGTATACTCATCATCTGCTCGAGCTTCCTCAGCGCTTCTCTTACCTGCATGTTTATTTGTTGATCTCTTTTCTCTTGTAGCCTATGCCACTTCACTTTGTTCCTCATATTCCAACCACGTCTCTGGTCTCTCACATTTTCCCGTAACAATTCCATCAATAACTCAAGATGAACTACGATCTTAGCTTTCTCTTTCTCATACTCTTCATCAGTCCACTGCTTCAATATGCCATTTGTCTTGGCATCTTTCTCCCTCATTCTACTGTGGCCTCTTTGTGAACCTCTGCTCTCTCCTTTACTTTTATTTACCATCATGGCCTTGTTTTGCATACCCATGCACGACTTTCTGTTTTGGTTGTTCAGCCTTCAACTTCTTTCCCTGAACCAGCCACTACTGGTAATGTCACTTTCACCTCTGGGACTATGATAGTCGTCTTTTCCATAGAAAATACCAAGTTATTCCAGAACCAGCTATTGTAGAGATTTGAATCTGGGATCTTTTAATTTAGCCGATAATTCAGTTCATAAATTATCCAGAATTAGTAAAAACAACTGCGGAAAGAATTAATCTTATTCGCGTCTGCACTGGTATTTACCAGCATGGCCTTCTTTTGCATAACCATGCACAACTTTCTGTTTTGGTTGTTCAGCCTTCAACTTCTTTCCCTGAACCAGCCACTACTGGTAATGTCACTTTCACCTCTGGGACTATGATAGTCGTCTTTTCCATAGAAAATACCGAGTTATTCCAGAACCAGCTATTGTAGAGATTTGAATCTGGGATCTTTTAATTTAGCCGATAATTCAGTTCATAAATTATCCAGAATTAGTAAAAACAACTGCGGAAAGAATTAATCTTATCCTCTTCTTCCTGGATAGTTTCCAGCTTTGGTCTCCAGCATTGAACTCTGGATGTCACTAACTGCTCGTACTGTTTCTTCAATTCCAGAGTGTTAGAGCCCACGCTCATCATCTGCAGAATCCCGGCTCACTGGATCGCTCTGTTCATCAGTTTTAAGCCTTGCGTCCTCCATAATCTTTGTGATAAAGTCTGGGGACAGTCTGATTCGACGCCCTCTGCCCACGTTGCTGCTCTATATCTCAAACGGCTGGCAGAGAGCAGATGCGCATTCGACACTGCGCAGGGGACCTGATAATACACCACCAGTGGAAATGGCTGTAGACGGTGGTGATATGAAAGATGCAATCGAGAGGAAAGTTAGCTCGGACTGGAAGAACTGATGGGCAGAAGGAAATACTTGTTTCCTACCTTCAGTTCAGTTCATCCTCTTCAGAAAGCGCCGGAGTCTTGTGACCAATGTAGAAGGAGCCGGAATGTCAGGCTAAATGTTGAGGGAATTCCTTCATGATTTGGCCGGCACTCACTGGTTTCTGAAAAATCACGACATCACCGTCTGAACGAACGAGTTGGATGGTTTTCTTCTCCCTATCCAACGCCACGCGGGACGCGTAGATGCCCATACCTCTTTTCTTTTCAACAAAGCACAGCATGTGGAAGGAAGGAGGACTTGAGAAATGGAGTACTGCTATATAAAAGGCGTAATGCTGTGATTGGCTTAGACTTGACGATGACTTTGACATGATTGATTTTACAGGAATTTTGAATGAAAATTTCGTCATAAATTGATGCACAGTCTACTTTTCAATAAAGGAAGTGTGAAAAAGACTTTGATTCTCTTTCAAAAAGCAGAATGACTCAGAAAAAACAGTATTCCAGTACCAACTCGGAGAGTTTTTCCTGGAGGTGATTTTGTTTTAAATAATAGGAAATTGTTGAAGTTGTAATTTTAACTACTTAAGATTATATTTGAATATTTGAATGGGATTTTAAAATTATATGATTTTGAATATTTGAATGAGATTTTAAAATTATATGATTTGAATTTTTTTTAGTAAGATTTATTTTTTATTGGTATGATATTTGAGGTTTGATATGTGGTTTGAGGAGCTGAAATCAAAGGGTATCTAAGTAGTTAAAATCACTTAGGTTATACTAGTTTTTAGTTCACTCGACTTTTTAGCATGTAGCTTTTCCTTTAGCATAGGGCACAAGAACCCTTGGAAAGGTTTGATCCTGGGTCGCCTTGCTGATGAAACTCATCCTCAACGCCTCGCTGATGAAGCCCATTCTCAATGGGTTATTTAAAAAGGATTTTAAGATTTTTGTTTTTACTTGTTAATTCTACTTCAAATTTAATTAGAGCGGGCATAGTAATTTTAATGTGTTGAATTTACATAATTGGATTATTTTATGAATTTTAAATATATTTTACATTAAAGATATAATTAAATGTTATAATTTCATTAAAAACTATAACGAAAAGTTCCTGGAAATAAAGTCTCACCCAATGGGTTCAAATCTTGTGCTATCCTTGGATTGGGTGAGAAGTTGGACATGATGAAGATGTAGTACTACCAAGTTTACAAAAAAACTATAATCCGAAGTTAAAAAATTATTTTATAAAACTACTTTCAATAATCTTAAATTTTTTGTTTTTATTTTTGGAAACTAATACCTATTAAAAATAATTTTGGATTTTATGAATGAGCAATTTTTATCTAAATCATAAATTTTTGAAACATTTTGGAATTTAATAAATTTTAAAATATTTTTGAAATTTGCAATAAGATGAATTGTTTTAAAATTTGCAATCAAATTGAACTTAATCTTTTTTTGGCAAATATCAAAAACTTTATTTTTGCCTTTCGGTTTTTAATATTCAATATTTCTGTATTTCAATATTCAATACATATATAAATACGGAATATTAAAAACCAAAAAACAAATTAATGAATTTTAAAATATTTTTCAAAATTCTACAATCAAATTTAACTTATTTAATATTTATTTTTAATAATTATTTAACATTTGATTTTACTTTTTAATATTCAGTATTTTTATTATTTTTAATATTCAATACCAATAAAAAATACTGAATTTTTAAAGACAAATTCTAAAAATAAAAATTTTAGATATTTAAAAAAAATTCTAAAAAATACTGAATTTCAAAAACAAAAATGCTAAAATTAGGTTTTTTATATTAAAAAAAATTTTATATATATTAAAAAAAAAAACAAAATTAAGAAAGCTGAATTTGATTCTGGAAATATTCGAGTGCTATATTTCAAAAATATGCAATCTGGATAAAGATTGCTAACTAAATATTAAAAACCGAAGGAAAAAGTAAGAATTGAGAAGCGATGCTTCTAAAAAGTAGGGACAAATGAAACAGTCACAAGTAGTTCTTGTCACGTTTCATTTATGGCGACGTTTCACCCTACCTCCGAAAAATTAGTGAGAGCCCACATCTGCCAACATAAGTTTCAACAAATATTCAACGTTGCACACAGCGTCAAACCTTGTTTTTACACAAAGCAGCAAAAAGGTAAGGCAACTTTGCCCACTTTATGACCGTTGGCGTGATTTTTGTGCTCCAGTTTCAAAGTTTGAATTCAAATTCAAATAATGTTTGCTCACAATGTGAATATTTGCTTGACCGAAACTTTGTACGTCTTTATCTGAGACTTTGAATAAGCAAAGTACACCGAGCTGAATGATGAATGATGATGAATTCCATTAAATCTGTCTGTGGGTTCTCCCCAGGAGGCCTCAATTCAACATCAGTCTCAAATCCGTCAATCGTTGAAAGACCAAAACAAATGTGTCGTGCATTGGGACTAACAGAGTCACGAGAATCTTACCGGCTTATTATAACTGCGTCATGAGTGTGTTACAAGGATTATTATAACAGAAAAATAGCGAACTTTCCGGCGAAATGCTGAGAGATAACCCAGACAAAACCTCGATAATCAAAATATAGGGGTTTTGGTATTTGGAATTGATTTGTAGGTAAAAGAGTTATGTTTAATTTTTAGAGGTTTTATCATAAAGTTTTATGATATAAATAATGAAACCAAAACTACTACCACCTCTAGAGTTTTAGTGTATAGATTTAGTGTATAGAATCTATTTGCAAGTAAAATATCTTATAAACTTAACAAGAAAATCACAATCAAATTGCTCATATGCTTTTGAAAAAGGGAAATTTTCTTCCGATAATGTTTCCAAAATCTTGAAGGGAGTCACACTTTGTAAGTCTTAAACACGAATGTAAACACAGAACGCACTCTCTTTGAAAGCCTTATGGAAGACCGAGTAACAAGTTTATTTTAGAAATTTGCTTTTATTGATATTTTATTTTGAGATTTTTTTAGAGTTATGAGTTTGAATGGTGTAATTGAGGAATTTTAATGATTTGAAAAAATTGTAAAAAATTTAAAAACCATAGCTACCAAATTCCTCTGCATCAGAGAAAAAAATATAGGAATTCGGTTTATGTAGCTTCACTTATATTTGGTTCATGTAGATACGGTTTTTAGTTTATTGTAGGGATTTATTAATTTCTGTCTGAGAATAGTAAGTGCAATGATACCTGAGCATAAAATAGATAGTTGCAGAATCGCAGGTAGGAAATGGAAAGGTCGCTGGATTGAGAAAAAATTTGTGTTTTAAAATTCAGTGTTGTTTCAAAGAGTTTAACAAACTTAGAAAACAAGGAAATAAATAATTTGAGCAAAATCTTGAAGATATAATGTCAGGGTCGCATGTAAGAAATGGAAAGGTTGTGGAAGCGAGAAAATTTCTTAGTTTTAAAGTGTTGGTCACAAAGTTTAAAACCCTGAGATAACAAGTAAAGAAATAATAGAAAACACAGTGTAAAAACTTAGATAACAAGGAAAGAAATAATTAATTGAAAGTAAATTTATAATAATTAATTGATTTTAATATATATATATATATATATATATATATATATATATATATATATTTTGAATCAGAGCTAAATCTATTAAAAAAAGTGGAAAATATTTACAATGAGGACAGCGCCTCAGAGGGCCAGTTTCCTGGCCCTTAGCTTAGAGACTCGAGAGCAGAATATGAGCACTGTGCCTGAAGAAAAAGAAGAGCAACCAGGCGGCAGCCGAGTGCTAGACATTACAGTGGACATTACAGAAAGGCTACGTGCTTGCTGGGGAAGCCAAGCAGAGGGAGCCAACCAGCAAAAATTCCCAGCCATACATAGAAGCGTGGATATAAGCTGAAGAAGAGTGGGGTTTGAGGTCGGCCTCAGCGCAGAATTAGAAGCAACCTGAAGCATGAGAAGAGCTTGCCAAGAGGGTGTTGAGCAAAATCTGCAAAAAAATTGAGACCAGGTGAACCAAAAGAACACTTACTTGCCCGAGCTTTGCGGGTCGGAGCGTCGGGCAGGTGCGGAAATTGGAGCAGCAGGCAGAGACTCTTCTTCTTCATCACGAATGCTTTCTTCCGTTTGTGTGAGCATATGCATGATACCAAAATTTCGCTGAATTGGACCACAGGCGATGATTTCCGTCTCGTCGAGAGTCGGTGTGCCAGACACCTCCACATTCCGCGGGGAGTCCTCTTGCATGTGCATGGCAGAGGGGGGTGGATTAACATCAGCTTCCTGTGAAAGACTAGCTTCAGGGGAGGGAGTGGAAGAGCTGATGGGGTCAATTGGTACCTCTGCATCCTCTGTTACCATGATGGTCGTATTGAGAGTGATGATGGGTTGGTGGAGACGACTACGGAAGGTAAACCTTGAAGTCTGAAAGGAAGAAGTGGGTGCAGGCCTGGTGGGAGAGGGCGGAGGAGATGAAGGGGAGGCGGATGAGATGGGCATGACCAGAGGCGAGGCGGAGGGACCAGCGCGACCCCTGGAGGAAGAAGGACCGCCCCTGCGCGACACACCACGAGTGTGCATGATGGAATCCTTGGACGACTGGTTGGATGAACTCGGCAGGGAACTCAGAAACGACTGGGAGAGCTCGAGGGCCGAAGGGTCGGCCACGAGCTGAGCCGAGAGCGGAGCAGAATGGTGGAGCGTATTGCACAGAGAATGCCTGCATTTTGTTTTTGCGCGGCTCAATTTATCAATGGTGGATGCCAAATTCGGGCCCGGAGGTGACATCACTGCTTCTGCAGAGCAATGAAGGGGAATTAACAGTGGGTTGTCCTGTGCAGTGATCGGCGGCGAGGCACATTGAATGTCGTCCTCCAGGAGCTGCAGAGAGTTATGGCGATCGCCTTCCGTCCAGCTGCCGCGTCGATGGTCATGTGCTGGGCACGTTGGATGCTGAGGTGTTGGCGCCTGGCGATCACCCGGATCCGGGAATTGATTTTTAGATATTATAAAATAAGTTTTGAATATTAATTTATAAATGTATTAATTTATAAAGATTTTAGATGAAATTGAAATTTGGAATTAAAGAGAGATAGTTTTGAGTTTTGAATACTTAATTTTAAATAAATATTAACTATAAAAAATTTTTGGATCAGATATTGAATTAAGAGGGAATTTTGAATTTTGAAAAGAGAGATTTTGGAAATAAGACAAGTGTGATTGTCATTTTGGTAAGTAAACCGTGATTTTAAAATTGTTTATATTCATTAAAATTATTAAAAAATATTTAAATTTCAAATGTTTAAGATAGAACTCTCCATTTTTTTTCTAAATTGAAAACTTTTTCATCGGAATTTTTATCATACCTATTGAATTCGAATTCAAATTTGGTAACTATGTTTTAAACAATAAAAAATCATAATCTTTACAAAAATTATACCACTCTATTTCAATTAAAATACCAAAACATTTTTTAATTAATCTGCCACCTAATAACATAAATTATATATATATATTATTATATATATATGAAATGAATTTATTTATACTCAAAAAAGCCAATGCTTCAAAAAAAACTCAATGAATTAACTGATTAAAAATATGAATTTATTTATACCAACAAAAATTAAGTTCAATGGATTTTGAATTAACATTGAATCCAAAAAGAAGTCAATGCTTCAAAAACTCGATGAATTAACTGATTAAAAATATTATTAAAAAAAAGAGAAAACATTCTTGAAAATAAATCAATTTTTGAGGAAGTATTTGAAAGAAACCCAACACTAGATTAGTATTGCAAATTTAAAATAACTGTAATGGTGGATAATATAAGGATAACTGTACTGTAATTGCAATGACTGATCAGTACGCTAAGACGTGTGATTGGGAGAAATATTTCACACAGAGAGGAGGCGCCAACGATCAACACCTCACAAAATATCTTCAAAACTTATATACAGTAAAATAATGGAGCCTTTACATGTTCTTGTTTTTCTACTTCGCAAAGAGTCATCTCTTTATATCAATGTTGTTAATTGTATTAATATTAAACTTTTTTCCAAACCATTAAAAAAATATTAAAAAGCTCAATATCATACATCATAAAGTGTCTAAGGGTTTTAAATTGATTATATAAATACAATAGATTTTTTGGAAAACAATTTATGAGTTAATGAAATAATTTAACCATAGACCAATTTAGAAACCTAATTAGTTGGAGAGATTTTCTACATTTATCTATGCTTGAAAACCATTTAGACACTATGAACTAATTTTAAGTAGAGAACCTTGCTGATGATTGTGTTTAAGATAATTAAACTTTAACAACTCAACTTCTAGAATAGCATAACCCAACTAGATAATGAGACAAAATGTTCTAAATTTGTAACTGGAGGTTTCTTTTGTTTTAACAACTCAATTTCTAGAATAGCATAACCCAACTAGATAATGAGGCAAAATGTTCTAAATTTGTAACTAGAGGTTTCTTTTGTTCTATTTTCTTTTTTAATGAAGAAGGTTTCCATTAGAACGGAAGGGTTTGCATTAACAAAATAAAGAAGGTACATAATAGAAATAAAGTGTTTACAAGAAAAAAAAATGAATGACAAAAAGAAATAAAATAAGAATTGAGATAAAATCAGATCTGAGTTTGCATTAACAAAAGAAGAATGTACATAATATAAATAAAGTGTTTACAACAAAGTAAATAGTAGACAAAAGGAAATAAAATAAGAATTAAGATAAAATCAGATTTAATAAAAGCAGTGAGCTAGTCAAAATCTGGGTTCAATGACTTTGAATTTTGTAGAGTATAAGTTGCAACAATTTAGAGGAATAAAGAGAGATTGGTGTTATAAAATATATGATAAAGAAGAAAATATGCATAGCAACAAAGTTGTATATAAAAGTTTGATTTTGTTTATGATGAAAATTACAACCAAAATCTTGAAAATAAGACTTCTACTGAAGTTTTTGACCGGACTGAACACAAAATTACTACAATGTAAAATTAAATCATATACAATAGCTTGGAAAAAAAGCAAGAATGAGAATTTATTGAAATCCTTCAAGCAAATGCAATTAATTGCTACAATGTAAAATTAAATAATATACAATAGCTTGGATAAAAAGCAAGGATGACAATTTATTGAAATCCCTCAAGCAAATGCAATTATAGACAACTTGTTCTTTGCAAAAAGATATTTGTTAGCATTGGTTTAAGGATAACTAGACCTTCGACCAACACTAAAATAGATTAGAAAAATACAAGATACCTCAGAAATTCCTTGAAAAAAGTTAATGGAGTCACCCTAATTTGTCTCCGCGGGGTGAAATGCTACTGTTGTCACCATCAAGATTAGAGTCCAAATTTTTAAAGAAAATAAAACGAGAGGATAGAATGACAAACTTAGAAATTTTATGGCTCACCTCTCTTCATAGTTCTCTCTCCCTTGCCTTCATAGATTCAATTCCTATTTAAAATACTTGAAAACATTTTTGGGAAGTTTTGTTGTTTTATATTCTAATCTAAATTTGATTAGGAAGAGAGAGGAAGGGATCTTCTAAAGGCATAATAAAATGAATTAATTTA
Source organism: Pinus taeda (assembly GCA_000404065.3). NCBI lineage: Eukaryota > Viridiplantae > Streptophyta > Pinopsida > Pinales > Pinaceae > Pinus > Pinus taeda. The sequence continues at coordinate 16,087 of APFE031645418.1, forward strand.
CGAAACTTTATGTTTGATCTTGGTAAGTGGGACCCTCCTTTCAATTAGATGGGATTGATAATTCCTTCCTTTTGAGGCATGAATGATGAAACTTCGTAATCATATTCCTTGCCTCATGACAAATGTATAATATCCCATACAAATTATAATAATATAATATAACATGTTACAAAAGAAGTGTTATATAATCACATGTGAAACAATTCAAAAACCTATGCCACATTATCAAACTGAAACAATTCAAAAACATATGCCACATTATCAAACTTCCCTTTGCGTATGATATCAAGGTAAAAATCATATCTTCTTCATGAAAAGTAAACCTTTGTATCTCCCAAAACACCTTGTTCCTCCATAATCATTTTAACCCATACATATTAGATGTGCCATAAAAATATGTTCATGGCCAACAGAGGGTCATATGCATGACAAAAACCCATACCATAAATAAATCAAAACATTATAAACTATCCACAGATATATACAAGTAAAATGAAGTGCCCAAACAAAGTTGAAGTAGTAGCATCACTCACCAATGTATATCAACCAGAAAGTAGAAACTCAATAACATCCACAAGTGTATCAAAATTTTACTACAAGCATCCATAATTTGTTATTTTGGTCCATGGATGGAGCACTTTTTGCCTATTTATCTTCCTCGAAATGGTGGGATGTGATAGAATGGGAAGAACCATGCAAAGAATTAAAGAGAGTGACATGGGATTTTTTCCTTTTATCACTTGTGGTAGGTTGATGAATGGTCGCATGTTTGGAGGATTGACCAACTGGGTTGGAAAGTATAGTGGGTTTCTTGGAAACCTGGGCAACAGATGGAAGATGTTGACTTGCAGGTGTAGAAGGTTATGGTGTTGCCTGTGGAGAATGTACAATACATGAAGTGGCTAACTGTAAGTGATTAGAGACATTTACTTTAGGAGGAAGCAGCAATGAAGCAGTAGGCCAACCTTGAACAAAGCACAGAGGGTGTGTTGAAATATGTTTTTCCAACCATCATTTTTAGGAATAACGAGAGGAGTAGATAGATGTGGTGGCACAGGGATGCCAATGCTTGGTGGATGATTAATAGGCAGTTGTTGAGGTTGAGCCATAAACTGAGGAATAGGTTGGCCTAAAGGTTAACTACACTAATCTGAAGCAACTTCCTTAGCTCTCCTGAGTCCGCATCAAAATGAATTGACACTTTGAGCCTCCTCTCCCTCCTAATTCCCAAATTTCCATCTTTATTCTCTCTCTATCTCTATTTATGTTAACGAAGTTGTTATTGAAAATGCATTCACAAAAGTTACTCACAGATAGTAAATAATATGGAATTCATCATTAAAAAATCAATATGGAATTCATCATTAAAAAATCAGTAAAGCATATGATTTTTAAAGAAGACAAACTAACAACGGGGAATGAAATTTTGAGGGGAAGGGAGATGCATTGTTGGGTTGTCGAAAACAATTTATGTGAAAACCAAAAGAATTCAAAAGACCACTTTTTATTTGTCAATAAGCACTTGAGGGACAAACATATAAATAAAATTCTGAGATCAGACAAGTCTACAAGATAAATCATCTTTTGAAATTTATAGAGGAAGAGTGAGGGTGATCTTTCTTTGTAGACATATAGTGGTTTTATAAAACAAACGAAATTTTCTTTTGTTTTATAACTCCCGCATAGCCAATGTAAAAATGAATAGCAACTGTGGGAAACATATGACATATTTTCAACATAAAACACAATTCAGATGACGAACACTAAATTAATTTAAAAATGAGGATGTATAATCGAAATTCACATGTAACTACCTCATTTGCTAGCGGTCGAAACAACACTCATATATATGCATTTGGCGGAGGTTTAACATAGTTATATGTAATGTAAATTTTCTTCAATAACAGTAATGAGGGTTTTATAAAAAATAAATCTTATTAGATAGAGCAAACAAATCAAACACCTTGTTCATGGAAACACCTGTGGTTTTTTCTGAAAACTATGTTGTCTGAAAGGCTCCCATGGACGAAAAGATTAGGCTAGCTAATTAGCAAGTTAGGGTTTTCATAATTAAAATTTGTATAACGTGAACCTTTTAATGTTAACTACAGTTTAACAAATCAAACTGATAATTTCCATGATTAATTACCTTCGAGCCAAGTTTAATAAATTCATTCTTTAAAGGATTGGAAAATTTAAAACTTTGGATAATAAACCTTGAGGTACTTCCCACAAGAATGTGCTTAATTTAAAGATGAAACCGAGAATTTCGTGTTCCTTGTGCCCGAGGAAATCCTCAAGGGAGGTGCACCAGTAATGCACAAGGTTTCAAAACATAAGGAAATAAAAACGACTTGCATGAATTTATTCTCGAACAGGTATAGAAAGGTAAGTTCTTTTAACGAGACGAGAGGAGCCTTTTTCTTTTGATTTACTTGATAATTATTCACAAATAGAAGTGAGTTTTAGATTGAAGACAACGACACCAAGGAACTGAAACCGAGAGTTGGGAAAAAGAACATGGGAGAACTAGTTCATAATAATTTTTTATTTGGAAATGCAAGAAGGTCATTTAAAAACAAAATACATGGTAATGTGACAAACTCGAGGAACAAAACTTCAGCTACCACTCATAAAATTCAAATTTCAGCTTGTTTCTATAACCATCCCATCCCACATTTACCCACTTTTACAAGCTCTCTCGGTAAACATGAGCTGAGAGTTACTATGACATGACCCAACATCCAAGTTCCAGTTATGGAAGTGGGGTCTACTAACCGAGAAAAATATTAAAAGCTCTCAGGGACACTAGATCACCTAGGTGTTAGACAACAACCACTGGTGATCAAACTCTAAACTAAAACTTCTTTTTAACTGAGCTCATAGCCCAACCACGCACATAACATATTGTGAGTAAATTTGGAAAGCTCTAACTGCATGCATAGGAATCCCTCTGTGAAGTTACAACTAAAGCTTTGTATTGTCATGCATGTGGACGAAAATTAGTGCCACATTATTAGGGTTAGCCTAGAGGCCACTACCCAAAATAGCCCAAGACTTTTTAGAATCCAGTCTAAGGTGCTGAAAATTCTATATGATAAGTTATAAGGCTAGATCTTGCTGAGAAGTTTCTAAACACATGAGAAAAATTTGTCAAACACATGGTAAACATAGTAACTACTACTGACGAATGCATATATGTTCAATGTCTCCTTAACTTCACCAAGAAATCACCAAAAAGGCTCAATTCCCTCTCAAACTAACTGCAACAACTCTTATTAGTCTATGCATTCACATAACCATTCAATAACTTATAAAATCATGAATAAGATCCATAATTAGAGCACATCATTTAACCAAGCCTATAACGAGCATATAATCATAATGAGTCCATGAAAAATGACTCATAGAATAAAAAAATACCTAGTACATGTGCTCATTGATCACACTAAGAAAATAATTCAGATTAACATATGCAAATGCCAACAAAGTTAAGTACTTCCACATACCCCCTGACAATATATTGCGCTAAACCAAATCTATCTTTCAGCTAATCACCCCTGTGCCATATTTCAAGCATGAATGTGAGATCATATGAGCTAAACCAAAATAGAACCAACTAGGGATTCCAGAGGCCAAGCCATCTCAACGCTTAATGATCAAGTGCTCAAAACTAGGCTCAAAATTCAAAGTGTCAGAATCTATATAAACTTAACATCATATCAAAGAACTCATTATCTTGAATCCAACTATGCCAATGACACTCGAATCTGAGCTTGTATGAAGAAGTTAGAGCAAGTAAAAGTTTAGGTTTGACTTGAACAAATGGCAAGAAAAAATGATGTGGCAGGGCTCTTCAGTGAATGGGGAAGCGCCAAGTGACAGACCGACATTGGCCCCCACATTTTGCAAAATCACATGTCATAGGTGGGTTGGCATTAAAAATCGGCCCTAGAACAAGCCAGGGTATGATGCGATAATTGCAATCACACATCGCAATAGGGAAGGTGGAAAGGCATTAAAGAATCGGCCCCGACAATTGCGATGTGATGATCATCCCCCGAGCAAGGAAGGGTTGTGATGGAATAATCGCAATCATAGATCAGAATCACACATCGTAAAAAATAGAGTCTTGCATATATCAGACCGTTGGTACTCCACTGATTGCGAATTGCGAAAGGATACCGGATGTGATAAGTTTATGAGTTATGGTTAATAGTTATATCGGGTCCTCCATATTGCAATCGCAAATCGCCCCGCTGCGTTCACAAACCATAAGCCCCCGTTTCTCGCCAATTGCGATTTGCGATGGGACAGTCAATGCCGACAGATTATGGATCGTCACACGGTGAATTTTTTGCTCAGTTAGCACTTTTTGGAGCTAATTTGTAGGATCATGCCATATTTGGAGCAATTTTTAGAGTGAATAATGGGAAAACTTGGAGAGGTCATAAATTCTTCATTTTTGCACCAAATTGGAGGCAAAAAGAGATTGGGGTACCATTTTTTAGTATTATAAACTCATTGGAACATTTTTCAAAAGAATTTGAGCATTGTAATCACATATTTTTACATTTTTTAGCATAATAGAGAGGCCCAAGCCATTAGAATTTGGACCAAGGAGACGTAGCTGAGGAGGGGTGAACTCCTTTATCATGTTCTTGTTGTAATGTTTTTTTGATGATGTTCTATAGATGTTTGTGTTGTTGTTCAGTCTCTTATTTATGTTAAATTTCTCATAAAATTAACATAAAAGTTCATCACTTCACTTGCAAAAATTCATGAATCCTTAAGCACAATGAAATCATTTTGCTTCTAATCTGACGAGGATCTTAGCACAGAAATTTAATATTCTAAATCAGATCATTTTGGTATCAGAGGCACTAGGTTTTCTTTGTGAAAGAAGAATTTCACTATTTGCAAGTTTATGTCATGCTTACAAGGTTAAAACTCAAAAGAAGAGAAGGAAAGCTAGTTGGAAGCCCTGAAGTTGGGTCAAGGGGAAGGAGAGGAAGGTTTCCACAATCTCCAAGATGAGTTCAGACTGAAGCTGTAGTTGAGACTCCAAAGATCATGTCTCATGAAGGATAACCTACAAACATGACAAAAGATGAGAAGACCTTCATAAATGTTTTCTTTGATATGACAAAGATGGTGAAAGTCCTCTATGAAGAGAGGAATCCCAGGTTACAAGGGGAAAGTTCCAAACCTCCCAAACGAGAAGCCTCTTCAAGAGGATGCAATGGAAAAGGATGTAATGTAAATGGAGATAAATATTTACCCTCTCCACCATCTTCTTGATTTTCTTCTTCACAAGCATCTTCACCCTCTTTTACTAACACAACTCTTACACGTACTCATCATTATACTTCAAAAGGAACTGGTAAGCACCTTTTTTAAAACTTGATGTTAAATTTGAGTTGCCCATGTATAATAGTGAAGTGAATGCAAAGCAGCTTTATAATTGGATTCATTAGTTGGAGGTCTATTTCAGGATTGAAAACCTTCAAGGTGATGAAATAAATATTCAGTTATCTTCCTTGATAATGGAGGGTGCAGCACCAGTATGTTGGGAATCAGAGACCCAAGAGAAGATTCAAAAACACAGTAAGATCTCAATTTCTTGTCATGATTTCATTGCTGCAACCAAAAGACAATTCTAACCTCTATCTTATATGCAAAAACCCATCGTGAATTGGTAGTACTTTAGACAACTTAAAGGTCAAATGTGTTAGATTACACCCAAGAATTCAGAAAAAGATCTCTGATGTTAGGTGTAGATTTGCAATCACAAGACACATCGCTGAAGTACATAGGGGGTTTACATAGTTACCTTAGGCATACTCTCTTAATGTGTGTGTGTGCAAGCCACTCATCTTTAGGGAAGTGGGAAAAACACCCTAGAAGAAGGTAGTAAAAATCCAGTTAAGAGTAAAGGAAAGGAAAAGGCTTTCAAAGGAAAGGCAAAGAAAAATGTGTCTATAAAAAAATAAGGAGAGAAAGTTACATGAAAACATTGTTCCAGGGAGGGTCACGATGAAGTCCATTGTTGGAAGCTTCATCCCGAAATGAGGCCAAAAAAAAACAACAACAAGAGAAAACAAAAACAATTTGAACCACTCAAGAGGATTTGGGATCCGATTTTTGTGATGAAACTAAAATCACAGACACAATCTTAAAAGGAAAAGAATCCGTTACTAGCACTAGTTCTTCAAACTCACAAAATGAAACTCCAAATGAAAAGAGGAGAATAGAACTTTTTTCACATAATAATGATATCAAAACACAAAAAGATTGATACGCTTTTCGATAGTGGCTCTTAAGCCAATCTTATCTCTGAAAACATTGTCACAAGTTTAAACTTGGAAACTATTCCACATCATAAACCATATCCACTTGTCTGGGTGTGTGGCAATGGACAATTGCAGGTTGCGAGAAACTGTAAACTGAAATTTTCCATTACTGCAAATTTAAAAGATGAAGTGGATCTTGACATTGTGTCATTAGATATTTGTGGCATAGTTTTCGGTAGCCCATACCTTTATGACAAAAAAACTATCTTCCATAGACATGAAAACAAATATCATTTGTACAAAGGTGGAGTAGAATATTTTATGAAAGCTCATTGCTAGAAAATAAATCTTTTGCTTTTTAATGCAGGGCAAATGAAAAGAACAGTGAATTTGAGCAAGGATTTTGTGCTTCAAATGATCAAACCCAAGAATGATGTTGATAATTAAGCTTTTAAAGGTTGTGATTTGAATTTGAAATGTGAATTGCGTGACATAGTTAACCTATATGATGAGATGTTTCATGAACCAAAGGGATTACCTCCCAAGAGCAAAATCCAAAGTGAAATACGCTTGTAAGAAAATTGTCTTCTTCTTAACATTGGCATTTATAGGATGTCAGTAATGGAAAGCACAGAAATTAAGACGCAAATCTAGGGATTGTTGAATAAAAGGATCATTCGGCCTTCTCCTTTACCATGTGGTGCACCTCTTGTTTTGGCGCCTAAGAAGAATGGTAAGTGTTTCAGTGAATGGGATTCAAGAAGTGGTTTTCATCAAAGTAGATTTTTTGAAGGAGATATATGGAAGATGACATTCAAAACCAAGCAACGTTTGTTTGAATGACTTATTATGCTTTTTGGTCTTTTCCATGCTCCTACTACTTTCTTGCATATGAAGCAACATGTATTGAAGCCATTTCTAGACATGATAGTCTACTTGGATGACATTTTCATTTTCAGACAATTTCATTATGAACATGTCATGTGTGAGAAAAAAATACTTGATGTCATATGTCAAGAACATTTGTTTCTGAAGATCTCAAAGTATATGTTGGATAAAACTTCGTTGATGTACTTAAGCCATGAAATTGGTTCTTCCAAGCACAATACTATAATTCCAGCGAGTGGGATCTTTGGAAGCTACAGATCTTTCAATCTAGGCTCTGTTCCAGTAGTCCTCTTGGTCATAACAGCCTGCAGTGGTATTGAGTCCATTCCTGCAGACACAACTAAAAGAATTATACATCATCGTGAAGCTGCAAATGCCTTTTTTGGGAGCAACCCAATGTTGGAAGAGACATTTGGTTAATTTTTCTTCTATTGTAGCTCATTTGCATTCATTTCCATTTGTTCAAAAGTTCTTCTAGTGGGGAGGCAGACAACGAGAGGCATTTTATTCTTTAAAATGAAATATCAGTTCAGCCTTTATACTTACTCTTCTAAACTTTAAAAAGTCATTTAAGTTTCAGGTTGATGTATGTGACTATGCCATGGGCGCAGTCTTTATGCAATGTGGTAAGCCCATTTATTTTCATTCATAAATTTTCAATGGTGAAGTTTTTAAGTTGCAAAAACAAAGGCACTTCCATTGGATGGGTTTCTTCTACTATTCCACTTGGTCAAAAGGTATAAGAAAGGTATAAGTGAAAAGTTTGCTGATGTACATTCTAGTCCTATAGTTTGTATAACTACTTTCCTCAAGCATCATTTTGTTTTACATGAAACTTATGTTTAGAAGAATACATACTTTCAAGATGTACATTCAAGCTTGAGTCAAAGGAATCAAGTGGAGGAATTTTCTTACCATTTGCATCATAATATATTGTATCATCTTGATAAGAAGGATCTTGCTACTGATAGTAACATGGAAAAAACCAAAGATTTCATTTAACGACTCCAAATGGTACATAAAACAGTGCAAGAATAGCTTGAAAAGGGTAAACGCAAGTACACAACAAGGCACGATAAGAATCATGTAGATAGAAAGTTCCACCTCATTAATAAATGGATTCATGTTGGAAAAGTGAGGGAACTGTACCCTCACCAGTTGGACAATTGAAGTTGATATTTTTTGGTCTAAAATCATTCAAGTTGGGAGGAGTGATCAGGTGCTCAAAATTAGGCTCAAAATTCAAAGTGTAAGAATCTCTATAAATTTAGCTTCAAATTGTAGAGATCGTCATCCTAATTCCAACGGTGTGAATGACACTCGAATCCAAGATCGTATGAAGAAGTTAGAGAAAGTCAAAGTTCAGGTTTCACCTGGACAAATGGTAGGAAAAGATGATGTGGCAGGGCTCTTCAGAGAATGGGGAAGTGACAAGTGGTAGACTGCCAGTGGCCCTCATATTTTGCAAATCGCATTTGTAGGTGCATCAACGTTAAAGATTGGCCCCATAACAAGGTAGGGTGTGATATGATAATCACAATCGCACATCGCAACAGAGCAGGTGGAAAGGCAATAAAGAATTGGCCCTAACAGTTGTGATGCAATGATGAGGCAGCGAGCAAGGAAGGGTTGCGATGTAATAATCACAATTGCACACCACAGAAAATAAAGTCCCGCATATATAAGGCCGTTGGTACTATGTCAATTGCGAATTGCGAAAGGATCGCGGATGTGATAGGTTTATGAGTTCCGGTTAACAGTTTCGTCGGGTCCGCCATATCACAATCGCACAATTCACAAACCATAAGCCCGTCAGTTCTCACCGATTGTGATTTATGATTGGAGAGTCGGTGTTGACCAATTATTTTGCTCAGTTAGCGCTTTTTGGATCTAATTTGTAGGATCATGCTAGATTTGGAGCAATTTGTGGAGCGAATAGTGGGAAAACGAGAAGAGGTCATAACTTCTTCAATTTTCCACCAAATTGGAGGCAAAAAGAGGCTGGGGTACCATTTTTTAGTATTATGAACTCATTGGTGTAGGTTTCATAAGCATTTGAGCATTGTAGACACATGTTTTTACATTTTTGAGCTTAATATAAAGTCTCAAGCCATTAGAAGCTGGACCAAGGAAACGTAGCCCAGGAGGGGTGAACTCCTTTATCATGTTCCTATTGCAATGTGTTTTTTATGATGTTATATACATGTTTATGTTGTTGTTAAATATCTTATTTATGTTAAATTGCTCATAAAATTAACATAAAAACTCATCATTTCACTTGCAAAAATTCATGAATCCTTAAGCACAATGAAAGCATTTTTTTTCTAATCTGAGTAGGATCTTAGAACATCAAGCTATTATTCTAAATCAAATTACTCAACCACAGTGACATCACCTAAAATAGTTCAGAAATCACTAACACCAAAACAAGATTGGATGCCTTCAACTTTCTTCACCGTATTGAGATGGATTTTCCTATCTCCACCTATCGATCAAGAGTTCTAGGAGAAATCACATCCCCACCCTTAACACTTCGGAATTTTCCTAGGACCACCTCACTATGATTCAAAGTCTACCAGCCATCCAAATATTAAACCAAAACAAGTAACCCACAACACCATGGCTACCCGGAAATGGCAAGGCAAGGCTTAAAACCTCTATCAATCCAGGGAAATCCCATGCCAATGACAACAAAATAACTCTGTAAACCAAATGCATGTACCATGTATCTAAATCTCAGTAATGAAATCACACATGCAAACTTTTATTTGTAAATTCATCCTATTATAAGTACTCTTCCAACATTTCCTTCTGCTCCCTTGCTTTCCTTTTACTTTCTCTTTACTTTCTTGTGTCTATGTGCTTCTTCTCTCTTCTCTTAGAGCTCTATTTCTAAAAGTTATCAAAAGATAGAACGAATAAAAGCTGCCAATTCTTTCTCTGATGCTTTTTTATCATTCATGTTTAGTGTCTCTTCCATCATTCTTCTCATTTTATTCATTTTCCTTATTGGTTGAATGCATAAAGATGGGTTACACTTTTAGGCCAAAAGTGGCAATGAAATGTGAAGTGTATCCTCTTTTATCGAATTGAAGTCATCAAAATTCATATAAGCATTGTGAATTTTGATTCAGAGTAAAAATAAAATATGTGGAGAATTATGTTGTTGTCCTAATGATATATTTTTTTTTAAATCTTTAGTGTCATATAATCTCTCAATTGTTCACTAAATGCAATATTTTTCCTTGCAAATTTTTGCACATTTTAAGAGGTATTGGTATTCACATGGCATAATTTAGTCTAAAATGTGTAGTTTTTTAAAAATATATATATTAACATGATCTTCACAGATATAACTAATATTTTTATGTTAAAAAAATGCTTTTGTATGCAAAATTATATTTTTGTATTATTTTTCGAAGTTGGTGAAGTAATATGCCAATTGCATTTTGGAGATACATGTTCGTGTAAAAAAATTTCCAACTCTTTAAAGAAATTGACAAACCAAGAGTACCATTTTGAAGAGGACTTGTAAACGAAGATAGTGGTATTTGTTGAAATTTTTTCATTATGTATAGTTTATGTTATTGATTTTTTATTCAGCACCTTTGAAATTGTAAAAAACAAATTCAAGTATTATGTTTAAAATAAATTAGATGAAAAATATCATATGATTCAAAAGTGTCAAACTCATATGTCATTGGATAGAGGATTCTTTCGTGAATCCAGCATGATCAACTTCGATACTTAAGGATAAATTCTGTCGTAAATCCGTTAGGGTACAAAATGGGGTTGCAGAGAAATTTGTCGAAGGGGTGTTGAAACTATAATTTCTAGGATCTCAAGAGCTTGATTGAATGCTTAAATTAAAATTTCAAATTTTTTGATTGAGTGCTTAAAATGGTCAATCGAGTGCTTAACTTAAAAATTCTAATTGCTCAATCAAGCATTAAATAAACCCTTTATTGAGTCATATAGGTGGTTAACCAGTGGCTAGATCGAGCCATTAAAAGGTTACCTACCACCAACCACCTACTAACTTTTATTAATATTATTTATGTAAAATGCTACGTCTTAAGGGTTCAATCGAGCCTATAGCTCAATCAAACCTCTATTGTCAACCCAGAAAAAATAAAATAGTCTAAATTCAAATGTAAAAAAATAACAGAAAACATTCATTTATAGAGGAATATCATAGCGTGAAAAGTACGCAAGGATTCATAGAAAATATGGGAAATTGGAGATTTATATCTAGAAAAGGAAATAAATTTCCATCCATAGTGGAAATGCGAGGAAAATCTAGAGAGAGGATAAGAAAAAGACATCAGAAATTTAGAGAACAAGAAGATTATGTAATTCAAGAAAATCATGCAAATACTTTGATACAAATGGATATTGGTGGCCACCCACCTATTCCACTTTGAAATCCACCATTGTTTCTTTCAGTTTCCTTAATTGTAGCATAATTTATTATTCTTGACAGTGTTCGAAATCCTAAACTTCGAGAATCGTTTTGAGGGACTTAATGGAATTTCTTTTTGGGAAAACACAGACATTATAAAAAGAAAGTATACTCTACTTATATTTATTCAGCATCTGCTTGGACATCTTCAAAACAAGGTATTATGATAGCCAAATGGAGATCGTACACCAAAGTTATTACCCTGGGAAGTTGACGTTCCAACTAACCCCAATGGGGCCCACAAATTTTTGGTGCTTCATCTCCTAGAGTTAGTTTTTTCTATGTTTAGTGTTTACCAATGTTTCTTAATGATAGAAAGCCCTTCGAGCCTCATTGTAATACAGTTCAAAAGGCATGTAGTTGCCACATCTCTTCTTAGAGATAAGCTACCATCACCTCATCTAGTTTATTTTTCTTTCGGCATGTAAACAATTTTCAATACTTTGTTATTTATGAATTAAAGTTCTGTTTCTATTGTATCTATGTGTTTCTGTTTATATTTGTATTTCATTTCATTCCTGCGTAAATTTGTATCATACATGTAATTCAAATTGTCTCACTTCTCATAATACTTGTTCGATATTGTACGCATTAGGAAATATGATTGAAAACCGCAAACAAATGGAGAATGAAACAATAAAACTAAGATAAAATAAGAATTGAAAGTAGTACCATGTAGCTAAAAACTTATCTATAACAATAACTAAAGAAAACTAATTAAAACCATCAAATTATTGAAAACCACTTGAAACCATGCAAATTATTGGAAACAACTTGAAACCTTGGTTCAATGAATATTTTTGAAACCGCTTGAATTCATACAAATTATGAACCACCGAATTATAATGGTTTAGGATAACCCAGAAAATTTAAGGATGTTATTTAACCAAAGAAAAACCATTGTAACATAATTTCCATATATTATTTACATGAATTACAATTCATGGCAATCTATTTATAAGAGGGATTATCAAAAATGGTTTTCACATATGTGCTCCTAATCCTAGAAGCATTATCTTGATTAATGTTCCATATCCTTGTAGGATTTAAAAGAGAGAAAATGTGTCAAGATCTAGAAGGAGCAAGAATATCCCTCCTTCCAATGTGCATGTTGAGAAGACATTCTTTGTTAAACATATATAACAACATTATCTTTTCATAACATTCATCATCATATATAGCATTTAATGGTTCCTTGAATCTTAAATGATGATCCTTACCTTTAACTTGAACTTATAACAATGATGATAACAATGTACATTCATTGGTGATAAGACCTTGAAGCATTTTGCTTGTTATGTAAATCCACTAAAACCTCTATCTCTTGATTTATTTTTGTCTCCTTATCAACAATTTCATTGGCCTTCTCATACTTCTCATCCCACATTTCTTCCACTTTTTATTTGAAATTTTGAAATTCTTAATAGTTAGGATAAGTTCTTCCTTTAAAAAAGTTCTTCTTACTATTATTTTATGGTAATTTTAGTTACATGTTTTAAAAAGTTAAACGATATGGTGATTCTAATGAAGAAAAACTTTTCTAACTCATTTGATTTTGTAAGGTAGGCTTTCAAATATTAACATACTTAAAAACTAGTTGAATAGGTTCAATATTGTAACATGGAGTGTATTTATATCTCGTATGGTTTTTTAGTCACAAATTATCATATAGTTGATTAAATTTGTATAAATTTTGTAGATATAGATTTTATTTTTTTTTTCTCTCATGAAATAAACTTGGCTCTTCAATTTAGTAATCACTAGATTGATTTTTCAAGAATCTCTCATTCTCTCAAATTCAAAAGATTTGTCATATCATTAAATTCTAAGTAAGAATTCCCTTTGAAATATGTATTTAGACTTCCTATATATGAATTTAAACTTAAACAACAACCTTGAAAATTATTATACAATATATTCTTCATCAATCTTACTAGATATTCATCCTCTTCTAATTTTTGAGCCACACTCTTTGGCTTATTTAGTAAACTCTCCAAATATTCTAATTTTATTCCTAACACTTATTCTTTTGTAATCACTTAAATATAATACATTCTCTTCTCACAATCCCTTTTACTTGACATTGGAATTAAATAATTGAAATTCTTGGTAAATGAGACACATGAACAAAAATAAAATACCATCCTTGTTACAGTAGGGATCACTTTTAGTTTGGTATTTATATAGTCTTTGGAATAAATGTAAATTTTTTGCTAAGAAGAAGTAATTTTGAAAAAGTCTTGAAATGCTTCACTTAGTAAATGTGATTTATTGTGAAACCAAACAAAGCTTTAAACCTAGATTTACTAGTAAAATCTTGGGGTTATATTTTACAATAGATCACCTTTACCACACACCCTTCAATCATATGCCGAAATGGTTTTAATTTTTTTCATTTCTTAAACATGTGTTGGGGGGTGAGTGAAGAGAGATTATTGATTGTGGGTCTAGTTTACTTGGGAAATAAGTGTATATTGACAATTTACTCTCCAATTTCTCTAATTTTATTCTGAACACCTATTCTTTTTAAATCAGTTTTCTCTTTCCTTTTGTTCTCACAATCTCTTTTAGTTGCCACTAGATTTTAATTCAAATGTTTGGTGAATGAGATGTATGAACAAATATATAACACCATCTTTGTTGTAGAAGATTACTTTGTTAGTTATTTATATATTCTCTTGAAGAATTAAAATTAGTTTCTAAGAAGTAACAATTTTAAAAATGTTAAATGCTTCATTAGTAAATAGGGAAAGGAGTTAGATATATTAAAATATATAATTTATACTTATTTTTTTTTTTTACATTATTAAGGAATAAGTAATTGCAATTTTTTAGTATGATATATTTCTTGAAATTTTTATTAGATACAATATTTATATAAAGAAGACTTAATATAAATTAACAAATTTTTAATCTGATATAGGAAATTTATAAACAGTAATTTAAAATTTTTTTGGCAAATGTATTTTATTAATTTTTTATAGAAATATATTTAACCACACATTATAACTATATAATACATATTTCAAATGACAATTTTTAAACACTTAAATTATAATATATCATTAAAATTTATATATAGCCATTTTTTTTTTGTTTTGTCAACATAACTTCATGATTTAACATAAACTTAACAGTTTATAGAAATATATTTAACCCACACATTATAACTATATAATACACATTTCAAATGACAATTTTTAAACACTTAAATTATAATATATCATTAAAATTTATATGTAAGTAATTAAGTTTCTTTTGCCAACATAACTTCTTGATTTAACATAACTTTGGAATTTTGCACACAAACATATGCTCAAGTAGCATAATTAGGAAAGAAGTGGTCCATCATCCGCACATTATTTATTTTCTTCCGAGGAACAAACATCACATATTGTAATTAGGATAATTGTAATAAAGGATCATGAACCACATTTCAACATACGTGCAATTCAAACACTTTGTATGTGCATTAGATTCACCTTGCACACACCATCACCACTAACCAATTTGCCTTACTAACGAGTACAAGTATCTAGAGTAATTTCTTATATTTTACTTTAAGATTTTGCACACAAGCATATGCTCACATAGTATAATTAGAAAAGAAGTAAGTGACCCATAATCCACACATCATTTATTTTCTTGAAAGGAACAAACATCACCTAGTTTAGTTCAAGGAATTGCAAAGGATCACCGCATATTCACATCAATTCAGACTTTGTATGCTCACAATTTCCCTTGCAAAACACATTCACCCCACACATTAATCTCACTTAAACTTTGTATAAATGGTATCCTCTTTCTGGAATATTTGTACCTAGTTTATTTAAGATTATATTATTTTTCTGCACACCCTAAGTGAACCAAAGCCTTTCTAAAAACAACCTTAACATAAACACACTAAATTCCTCATAGAGGCCACAAGATACTTTATAGTTTAGGTTTGGACCATAGCCATAGGCAACAAAAATTCGTCATGATTTTTTTTGATATTGAAACATAGAAAGTCGTCTTTCACGAAGCTTAAAATCCAACATCATCCAGTGACAAATCTGGTACATGGAAAGAAACTCATGAAGGGGGTAAGGTCTAGGTGGAAAATTATCATGGACCTTCATGTTGTCTCCCAACATGTGGTAGGGGTTTTGGGTCCAAAAATAACAACCAAAAGCTAATATTCATCCATTCCCACTCGAGGCAGGTAACTTACTAGCAAAATCTTAGGGCATATTTCCCTATAGGTTGAGGTGTAGAGCACTTAAACCTGAAGTGACCTTGGTCATGCTACTAGAAGTGTTTCAAACTCTTTCGGGACATAGCCCTAGTACATTTGGACACTATAACCCTATCCATACCTTGATTATTTTTCTGGTTGGTTGAAGCATCGCGAATGACATTTATGATATGGCCACAATACTCTATTCTAAAATCTTCATAAGGCCCGGTTACTACTTGAGCAAAAGGATGTTAGGTCCTTTTAGGAATTTTTTCTCATATGCAAAACCTGATATAAATATATTTAGTTGATTGCTTCACACATTATAATTAGAGGGAAAATTATCCATTTATTTTTTGCTTTGTATTATGTATGTGATTCATTTGGCTTTCCAAAATAAACTGTATGTTTTCAACTGTGCTTACAGATGATACAGTATCAAGTGTCGTTGATTTCTTCCCTTTCTTGCCATCTTATTTCTTTCTCAGAATAGAACATTTGTTATTAGTTACATATTTCATAGGGATTATATCATCTTTAGGTACCTCCTACATACAATTCACAGTGTCATGAATTTCTTTTACCTTTCATACATGTTGAATGCTTTTACCTTCCATCATATTTTGAATCACCCTTTTTGTTGACACAGGGACCAATAGTTTTACTGGTGCGCTCATCTTCGACCCACATTTCTCTAAACTCGAAACCCTTTTATTTTCATTTTTCAAATTAGAACCCTTCGTCCATGTCAAATTCTACTACCTAGCTACCAAGTCTCAACTTGTTTTTCATTTAAATTTTCCCTAGGGTTTGTGACTAACCCTAGAGTTTCAAAATTGTTTATTTTTTCAATGAAATGGTTATGGAACTACCTAGTAGAACTCACTTATATGGTTTTTTCCACAATTTTCACCAATTACAGCATGTCTCTAGAGATTTGAAACCACCACGACCAGAAACACAATATGTTCTTCTACTACTTGAGCTCAACTCCTTCGACTCCAAATTGATTTTTATTTACTAAAGAGGAATTATTTTACCTTTCAACATATTATAAATCACCCTTTTTGTTGACACTGGGACCGATACTTTTATTGGTGCACTCTACTTCGAACTGTCTTTCCCTAACCTAGAAACCCTTTCATTTTCATGTTTCAACCTAGAACCCTTGGTCCATGTCATCTTATACTACCTATCTACCTACTATCATTTCATTTCAAAACCTTCAACCTATGGTGATTTCTTAAATAAACATGTGTATCTAGATCTACTATTCAGTTGTCTTATCATGATGATTCACTTAACTTACAAGTATAGTTTATATTCGACTATGCAAGAATGGAAATTGAGTAGCCACATGAGGGAGAAGGTGTGTCCCATAAATATTATCAACCAAATGATGATCAAGATGTGCCCTGTGGACCTGATCAAACACTAGAAGAACATGTGCTCCATCAAGATGATCAACAATCACAAGGGTAACAATATGTGCCACATCAAGCTAATCAACCACTAGAGCAAGAAGATTTTCCCTATAAATTTGATCAACCACTAGAACAAAAAAATGTTTCCTCTCAACTTGATAAGATAATGAGGAGTTGTAGTCATTTGGAAAGGGGTGGACCATTTGCAGAAGATTTGTATGCAAGCACAATAGAGGACCTTAGGGAGCCTATCCCATCTCACATTATTAGAGACCACGTCACTAACATCATTTGACAATATTTTGAGAAACATTTAGTTGTTGCACAAGCTCAAATACTACATGGGTTGATCAAACATAAGAAACTAAAACATGCAACAAAGATTTTGGGTGTCCAAGATACTAAAAGTAAGAAGACGCATATGAATTTCACTAAAAATATATCAAAGGCATTCACTATGTTTGGAAAATCAAGAAAACTTGAGGTTTGGGTTGTACGTAGGACAATTACAGCAATTATTGTTGCATCTAGTGCATGAAGATAACGAAATGTGGAAACAATGGAAAAATTGATCCATGTCTCGAGAAAAACATTGCACAAGCATACCAAATTCAAGGTTCGAGTAAATGAAAATGATGAATCTGCTTGTTGGGCTCTTATAACTAGGAAACCCTACCAAGATAGGCTTACAACAAGAACCAAAGAACTTTTAGTAGAGTTTTTGGAGAGTCATTCCTGTGTTATTCCAAATAGAAAGAATGTTGTACAACATCACATAGCTAAAGGTGAGTATGTTGAACACACTAAACACATTTTAGAAATGAAAAAAGTTTCATTGTTTAAGGAATTTTAGGAAAGAAATCACTAGGTGAATATATCCATAAGAATGTTTTAGAAACTAAAATCATGAATTATTAGGCTTAATACAATCTGTGACATGTGTTGTTGCTGATATCATGTTGAATTTCAGCTTCACTATGACACTTTCTAGGAATTTTACAAGAATAATTAGCACGATGACTGCTGAGGCTCGTCAATAGGTAAACTATATGGGTCACAATGCCACTATCCAACTTATTAAATTGACTTTTCTAACATTTATTTACATATTTTGTTATATTTTTCTTAGTGAGAAGAGTAAAGGTGAGTTACTATGTCATGTGGCCTAATGTATGTTAAATGCAGAAAAACACTTTGATTCCCTTTCAAAAAGTAGAATGACTAAGAAAAACAGTATTCCAGTTCCAACTAGGAGAGTTTTTTCTTGACATGATTTTGTTTATAATAATAGGAAATTGAAAAAGTTGTAATTCTAACTACTTGAGATTATATTTGAATATTTGAATGGGATTTTAAAATTATATGATTTGAAAATTTTATTTTTTTGATTGTGAGATTTATTTTTTTGTTTGTATGATTTTTTAGGTTTGACATGTGGTTTGAGGAGATGAAACCTAGGGGTATCTAAATAGTTAAAGTCACCTAGGCTGCACGATTTTTTAGCATGTCTGTTCTCCCTAGCACATGGCACAAGCACCCTTCGTAATGTTTGATCTTGGGTCGCTTTTCTGATGAAACTCATCCTCAATGGGTCACCTTGCTGATGAAGCCCATCCTCAAGTGGTTGTGCTAGTGAAACTTGACATGATTTGAATATTTTATATTTAGAAATGATTTTAAGATTTTTGTTTTTACTAGTTAATTCTACTTCAAATTTAATTAGAAAGTGGGAGAATAGTAATTTTAATGTGTTGAATTTACATAATTGGACTATTTTACCAGTTTTTCATATATTTTTAAATTATAAATATAATTAAATGTTATCATTTCATTAAAAAACTATAATGAGAAGTTTGTGGAAATAAAGTCTCACCTAACTGGAAGTCAGCTTCAATCTTATGCTATCCAGGTGAGAAGTTGGACATGATGAAGATGTAGTCCTACCAAGCTTACAAAAAAAACTATAATGAGAAGTTACAAAAAATATCTTATTAAACTACTTTCAATAATTTTAAATTTTTTGTTTTTATTTTTTGAAACTATTATCTATTAAAAATATTTTTGGATTTTATGAATGAGCAATTTTTATCTAAATCGTAGATTTTTGAAACATTTTGGAATTTAATGAATTTTAGAATATTTTCAAAATTTGCAATCAAATTCAACTTAACCTTATTTTTTGGCAAATATCTATAACTTTATTTTTGCCCTTTGGTTTTTAATATTCAACATCTCTGTCTTTCAATATTCAACACAAATAATGGCATAGGGAGAACAGCTGTTTGCAGGGGTATATTGGTCGTCCGCCTTGGTTCACAGATGAGAGGTGTTCAGTCGGAAGGTGCTGGAAGGGCCAATGTCTGTTGGGAGCTCTGTATTGTTTCAACTGTGAGTTGCGTGCTCTGTTCTTGGATGATTGCATAGTGGGTGCATGCGCCAAGACTCAGACCTCGGCCCTCGGCACCGGAGGCCCTGGTCTCAACCTTGGATCATCAGAGAATTTTCGTCTTTATGCTTTGGTTCAGTGCTTTGAGTGTCACTCTGCTCCTTTTTCGTGAGGTCCCTAAGCACCATAGGACTTACAAAGCTCTGAGTGCCGCGGTGTTTCAGTTCTTTTGCGCCCCTGTTAGAGATTTTCCCTTTCGGCACTTTGGTAATACTCGGCTCCGGCTTGTTCGGCTCTCTGGGAGCAATTCACCCCTCGCAGCACCGGAAAAGGCTCGGCTCCAGCTCTGTATGCATTGGATATTTGTTGGTTACAGGATGCCGCATGAGAGGTTACGTGGCACTTGCAGGCGGGGAGGTTCAAGGGGCGGTGCCAAAGGTCGGGCTTCATCGCCACATTCCTCGGCATCCTTCGACTCCCCCTCAGAGGAAATTAGCTCACCTGGAGCTCGACGAGGGCACAGAAGAGGCAGAGGGCGGGGAAGGGCAACGGTGTGTCCGTTTGGTTCGCACCCATCAACACGCTTCCGGTTTTCGTGTGCCCTGGACAACGCAATCTACTATGTTTCAATGCGCATTGAAAAATGTGACCATGCAGATAGACCAGAAGCCCCAGCAGAGCCATGGCCACCCTTGCCTGCTCAGGGTCCGCGATTATAGCCTACGGAAGCCTCGTGTGCGGTGGCGAGGAATAGAGCTGGAACAAGCGAGCCTGCGAAGGAAGATGCACCATACACAGACTCGAGTGCTTCGGATCCATATGCCTGTCCAGTGGTGGAGGAGCAACCATCCACCTCCGTGGATGCTTAAGCTCGTTGCATGGTCGTTCTGGGTGTTTTGAAAACAATTTGTTCAGTCTCAGGATGTCGGCGAAGCAGTCACAGTAAGTAATGGGGGTCAGTCCGTGATAGTTTTCGGGTCGCATCACACAGTTTTTTGTATGTCGGATATTATGTCTGCGTCTGTTATGTCGGGTATTTTGAATGTGGGTTTTGCAAGGTCTGTAAATTCCTCCCCTGCTTCGGCAAGGAATGGATGTATAACGCCTAGGTCCAGTTTTCTGTGGGTTCTGGCTTGGGGCCAGCGGACAGTCTCATAGTCCCTCAGTTTCTCAGGCTCAGTTTTAGCCTCAGTATATCAAACTATTCATGTAGCCAGCTCTTCGTGGCGGATGTAACTCTCTCTGTACTCTTTTTTGTATTATAATAGAATTAGCATGATTTACACAAAAAAAAATATTCAACACAAATACATAAACATTGAATATTAAAAACCAAAAATAAAAAATAAAGTTTCAATTATTATCTATTCAAAACAATTTTGGATCTTATAGATGAATAATTTTGATCTAAATTACAAAATTTTAAAATATTTTTAAATCTAATGAATTTTGAAAAATTTTAAAAATATGCCATCAAATTCAACTTAACTTTTATTTTTGATAAATATTTGAAATTTGATTTTTACTCTTTACTTTTTAATATTCAATATTTCTATATTTCAATACCAATACCAAATTTTAAAATCAAAAATCCAAAAATAGAGTTTTAGACATCTGAAAAAAATCAAAATTAAGAAAGTTGAATTTGATTCTCTAACTATTCCATTGCCATGTTTCAAAAGCACCTAGTCTAAGGAGGCAGAGGAGTTGCTCAGAAAGTTATGGAAATTCTAGTGATATTTAGAGAAAATCCAGCAAGGATTTTTGTAAATCTAAGTTATAGTTGTTAAACATTAAAATTTTAGGTATCATAGAGGTTTTTGATGTTGTTGAATCCATTTCCACTATCAAAAACACTATTCAAACACTGCCTCTATGAAACTTTTTGAAAATTTTCACCCAAATTCCGACCACTTTTAACTGTCCTGCTTTCCTCCTCGTCAGATGACTCCTTTCAAAAAAAATGTAAACTAGATACGGATTGCCCACTAAATATTAAAAACCACAAAGGAAAAAGTAAGAAGTGAAAGGCCATGCTTCCAAAAAGTAGGCACAAATGAAATAGTCACATGTGATTCTTGCCACGTTTCATTTATAGCGAAGTTTCATGATCATCTCCGAAAAATTAGTGAGAGCCCACAGCGGCTACACAAGTTTCAACAATTATTCAACCTCCCACACAGAGTCAAACCTTGTTTTTACAAAATGCAACAAAAAGGTGAGTCAATTTTGCCCACTTTATGACGGTTGGCGTGACCTTAGTTCTCCAGTTTGAAAGTTTGAATTCAAATTCAAATAATGTTTGTTCAGAGTGTGAATGTTCGCTTGACCAAAACTTTGTACACGTTTATCTGAAACTTTGAATAAACAAAGTACGCTGGGCAAATCATCATTATCCGAGAATGATGATGAATTCCATTAAATCTCTCTTTGGTTCTCCCGATGAGGCCTCAATTCAACATCTGTCGCAATATATCAATGGTTGAAAGACCAACAGAGTCACAGAGCCTCTTACCAGAGTCACAGAACCTCTTACCGGCTTTTTATAAGTGCGTCACGAGTGTGTTACAAGTATTAATAAAGGAACACAAGCGCACTTTCTTTTGAAATGCTGAGAGACAACAATACCTCAAAGATATAAATCCTGTAAGCCTAACAAGAAACTCACAATCAAATGGTTCGTATGTTTCCAACAAGGCAATATAGCCAGCATTTCCTCCAGCAAAATCACAATCAAATGGTTCGCATGTTTCCAACAAGGCAATATAGCCAGCATTTCCTGCAGCTTGGATTTATTGTTGAAATTTGAAGTTAGCAATTTATATGGTTTTTAATGTCTATCTTTTTCATTTTGTGAATTAAAAATGATTTTTTTTGAGATTATAGATGAAGAACACATGAATACTTTTAGATTTCTTCTTAATCTAATTGTCATTTAACCATAAGAATTTGTAAACACAGAAACAACAAATCACTTAAATGTTTTATAGATAATTTTTTAAATAATTAAATTAATTTAACAAAATAAAACGCAAATTGTCCATTATATTTCTATCATGTTGCCAATTATGATAAAATGCCACATTTGTAAAGCATGCCACATTTCTAAGGAATGTTGATCGAAGAATTGGATAAGGTTGTAGAATTGGTTTTTTGTTAAAAAAGAAGGTATCATTATATTAGAAAGAATCATACTATCAACACTAAAATGACATTGTCCCTTGTTGTAACATTTTCTTGTCAAAAGAAATCGTACAAAAATATTTCAAAATTGCCTATTTGTTTAGTGGCTAGTGTTTTAGGCAGAAGTAAAATTTTATTAATTTTGTAAAAAATTACAATTTTTTGGGTTTAAAAATTCGTTTATAATAGTCCTCATGTATGCACACTAGAGACATCTTAAATTTATAGGAGAAAAGTAGATTGAAATAACTTATTTATTTTAAAACTTATTCTTTCTCGTTAAACATTAAATAACACTTTCATTATTTATATTGTGAGTCTCACTTTCCAGAGAAGTTCGAATTCGTTAACAATGAAACATTTTAGGGTTCATTTAAGTTTCAATTCGTTAAATTCGTTCACAATGAAACATTTTAGGGTTCATTTTTGTTGATAACCTAAACACCCTATAAAAAGATTCTTTGGCTTAAACACAATGCACACTTTAATCATTGTAACAAACTTTAAACATTTTGAATCTTTTAAATCTATGAACACAGTTTAATTCCAAATAAATTTTCACAACAATATAATTTATAAAATCTTGAGTCGTTTGTTTTTTTTAATCTAATAATTACATAGTTATATAAAATTGGAAAGATATAAATAGATTAAAAAAGGTTCATTACTGGTTCATAATGAATTATCGTTTTTTGATATTTTCTGACTAGCCCAAATCCACGTTAAATATGGATAACCAGAACTTTTACAATGTTCCAGGGTTATTGGGCGT
The DNA here is from genome assembly GCA_000404065.3 of Pinus taeda. Lineage (NCBI taxonomy): Eukaryota > Viridiplantae > Streptophyta > Pinopsida > Pinales > Pinaceae > Pinus > Pinus taeda. The sequence goes on from APFE031645418.1 coordinate 39,714, forward strand.
CATATATATAAGCTTTCACTAATTCCTGTGAAAATCGAGATATTTACATCTACAAACAAATAACGGAAAAAAATATCTATATAAAACCGTTGCATCTTCTTAAATATTAATATACGGACATCGATCAAATATTTTTTCTGAGTGACATTGTGATTTGTGATTTGTCTAATGTATTAAACTAGAATATGTCGTACTAATCTATTAATTGGAAATATTTTCAAACAGTATGGATGATCTTTGGTACTTCTTAATGTAAATAAATTAAATTTTTAATCAACCCTACTTTATAGCAGGATCAACGCATTACCAAACGCATTATACCCTGCTACCACAAGGATAATAAAGAGAGAAAATTTGTTCGGATAATGTTTCTGAAGTCTGGAAAGGAGTCGCACTTTGTAAGTCTTAAAAAGAAGATGTAAACAAAGAACACACGTTCTTTGAAAACCTTATGGAATACATGGTAACAAGTCTATTCTAGAAATTTGTTTCAATTGATATTTTTTTAAGATTTTTTTTAAGAGTCGTAAGTTTGAATTATGTAAATAGTAATTTTTAACCATTTTAAACATTTTTAATACTTTTTAAAAACTCATTTCAAACGATTCAAAATTATAATCTCTCTAATACTACAGCATTGTTTAATTAGATTATATTTTACTGTATGAATTATGTTTACTTCTAAGTTAGTGTGTGGTTGTATGTCAAATTATTTTAAGCGAGTCACTAGTTGAAAAAGGTTAATTACTCTTCATCAAAGTCGTCATTGTAATTATCACGTTTTTGAGTGGTCAATAAAAAAAAACTACTATTCGTGTATTTTGAATGCTTAACATCTTCCTTTTCAACAAATTGATATCGGAACTGACAAGAGAGCAGGAAATCCATAGTGATTACAAAGCCAGTGTGAAAAGAGCCAAAAGAAAAAAACAACAAACTTTTTTTTCAAGTTGTGTTTCCCAATTATCACACTTAAAAAATTGCGCAAGTCGATACAAAATTTGCACCTAATTAGTACAAACTATGCGCATATTTCGTTAAACTTCGAATCAGTACGAATTTCAAGTTATCTTGCCAGTTGGGCAATTTCGGTGGTGCACACGCCTGATCAATCATTAAATAACGAAAAAACATCAAACAAAGGCTTAAAAGTACGAACATACCTCGAGTTATTTTTTTACGGTGGGAAGTTTGTTTTAAGTCATAAAACAAACGTGGGGTACTTTTATGAAATTTGTTTTGCTCATGTGGGTAGTATTGAAAAGGGTTAAAGTTTATAAAGAATTCAAATGGAGGTAATTCAAAGGGTTATTTAATAAAAGGAGTTTTTATAAAAGTTTTTTTTGTATGTACAAATAATTATGAAAGGTTTTATTGAAAAAAGTTTAGAAAAAGTTATAAAGGATTTAAAAAAAAAAAAAAAAACTAAAAAAATATGATTTTTTATGTTTTAAAAGAAGTTTTAAAGAAATAAGGGTTTTTCAAATTTTCAGTCTTAGTTTTTATAGTTTACAAGGAAGGATTATGATGTGTAGGTCATTAAGATGACGATCACATTACAAACTCATAATGTTTGGGATTATGTCTAGTTTGGGTTTTCAAAACATAAAAATGAAGAAGAAAAACTAACCCTCACTAATGCAAAGAAGGAACTATGGAAGAAAGACAAAAAAAATAATGCACAAACGCTGCAGCTTATCCAACATGTAGTGGACCGAGCGATGTTCCAAAATATTATGATCACGTCTTCAACAAAGGAAACATGGGAGACCTTGGTAACAAGTTATAAAGGTATGACCAAAGTCAATATTGTTAAGTTGCAAAATACTAAGAGAGATTTTGAAAGTCTGCAGATGAAGGAGATATAGCACATTAATTCTTTCATGAATTGGGTCATGACTGTCATAAATCAGTTAAAAATTTATGGTGAGGAAATTAAATATCAAACTGTGGTTGAGAAGGTCCTCAGATCTTTGTCTACCAAATTTGATGTTGTGGTAGCAGTCATAGACGAAGCCAAAGATTTGACATCACTGATAGTTGATGAGTTGATGGGATCACTTTTGTCACATGAGGCAAGGATAGAGAGAAATAAGGATTCCATTTTAGAAATTGCTTTCAAAAGTTAGGTTTTTGTTTCAAGAGATGAAGGTCGAGGTAGACGTAGATCGAGAGGAAGAAGACGAGGCGGAAGACATGGTGGTCAAGGATATGGCCAAGAAGAGCATGAACATGAAAGTGGAAACAATTGCAGAAGCTTCAGCAATAATCAAAGAGTTGACAAATCAAAGGTGAGATGTTAGTATTGCAATAAATTTGGTCACTATGCCCGTCATTGCAAGAAGAGGATAGTTGATCAAGGGAACAAGAGAGCTATGTCACTACAGAGACTACTAACTCCATGTTCCTAGCTTGCCATACCATGCATGAACCTTCTAATAATGTGTGGCTATTAGATAATGTTTGTTGTAACCACATGACAAGGAACAAGAATTTGGTTGCAAATTTGGATCAATTTGTGAAGGCAGAGATAAAGTTGGGGACTGAAAACACTATGGATGTAGATGGTAAATGAATGGTCAACATTTTGACCAAGCAAGGGGAGCCAAAGACAATCTCAGAGGTATATTATATCCCTGGTCTCAAACATAATTTGATCAATGTTGGTAAATTGACATAGAAGTGATATAAAGCTATCTTTCAAGGACAAGAGTGTGTTATATATGACAAGCCCCCAAGCAAGAAACTGATAGAAAAGGTGCAGATGACAAGGAACATACTCTTTCCTCTAGTTTTGAATTACACTAATCAGGTCAGTTCATTTATTGTTGCATGTTCTAATGATTATTGGTTATGGCATTTTCAGTTTGGACACTTGCACTTTTCTGGTTGAAGATTGTTGTAGCAGAAACAAATGGTGAGATGATTACCTACCATCAAATAACCTACTAGTACTTGTGAGTGTTGCATCTTGGGAAAGAAACACCATGAAAGTTTTCCAAAGGGAGTTGCATACAGAGAAAAGTAACCTCTTGTGCTAGTGTATACAAACTTGTGTTGACCTATGAGAACATAGTCGATTGGTGGAAGTTGTTACTTCCTCACTTTCATTGGTGACTATAACATAAAGACTTGGGTATACCTCTTGAAGAATAATTTTGAAAATTTTGCAAATTTCAAAGAAATCAAAGCGTTAAAGAAGAACCAAAGTGATCCTCAGATTGACTTATTAAGGTCAGATCGTGGTGGAGAATATGATTCAAAGGCATTCCATGATTACTGCAAAGAACACAGAATCATAAGACAATTTATAACTAGGCACACACCACAACATAATGGTGTAGCAGACAGAAATAACAGAACAATTATGAACATGGAAAGAAGCACGTTGAAAGGTAGAAACTTGTCTAATGAATATGGGGAGAAGTAGTTGCATGTTTTATTTATGTTATCAACAGATCTCATACAAATACTCTGATGAAAAGAGTGCCATAACAAGCACATTCAGGTATGTCTTGCAACATATCTAATCTCAAAGTATTTGGGCGTGTAGTCTATGCACATGTGCCAAAGGAGCTAAGAGGAAAATTGGATGATAAAAGTGAAAAATGCATATTTACTGGTTACAGTGAGAAATCAAAGTCTTACAAATTATATAACCCTACCACCAAAAATACCATAATTAGCAAAGACGTTGTGTTCAAAGAACAAGAGTCATGGAATAGTAGTATAGACAAAACAGTTAATGTGCAAGTGCCACTGATGGAAGAAGATGATGTAGTAGAAAGGGAACAACAAGAATCACAGGTGAAGACACCAAACCGAGACACGCCAGCAAACACTCCAAGATTTTTTGAGCAACATAGATCTTCACACAGATCAACAGACTGGAATTCTCCTAACAAGCAATCAGCTATCAAAATGAAAATTGGGTGCAAGCCATGGATAAAGAAATTCAAATTATTGAAAAGAATAATAATACATGGGATTTGGTTGATTTTCCAAAGGAAAAAGATCTCATTGGTGCAAAATGGGTGTACAAGACACAATTGAATGAGAAAGGTGAAATTGACAGATTTAAAGCAAGACTTGTAGCAAAAGGATTCTCACAACAACCGGGAATAGATTTTGGAGAAATATTTGCTCTAGTAGCCAGATTAGATACTGTAAGAGCAGTTATAGCCACAACATCTCAAAACAAGTGGAAAGTATATCAGATGGATGTGAAATCAACCTTCTTGAATGGAATTCTAAAAGAAGAAATTTATATGCAGCAACCTCTAGGACATGAAGTTGAAGGTAAAGAAGATCAAGTTTACATGTTCAAGAAAGCGCTCTATGAACTCAAGCAAGCATTTAGAGCTTGTTATAACATAATTGATAGCTACATGATCAAGAATGGACTTTTCATAAGAAACTTTGAGTCTAACTTATACACAAAGGTAAACGAGCATTGACAAATTTTTATTGTTTACTTATATGTTGATGACATGATTTATACACGTGACTTTGAATTCACTACAACAAAACGCTGTGACTAGCGTCCCTTTTTTCTTCCTCTTTTGCATCTACAACGCATTTTTGGTGCTATTTGTGTCCATTTATCAAATATGGTGCAAAAATTGATACAAAGTTTGCACCAAGTCTTTCACCAAGTCTTACACCAAGTTTAGCACCAAGTATTGTAATAGGTTTTGCATAAGGTTTTACACTAGATTTTATGCCAGGTTTTATGCCATCCTTTGCACCATGTTTTGCATCAAGTTTGGCACCTAATTTTGTTTCACTAACTTTTGTATCATTTATTGCATCCATTTTTTGCGCCTACACTTGCATCAACTTTGTCATCATCTCTTGCATCCTCTTTTGCATCATTTTTAAAATCATTTTTTGCATCCATTTTTACATCATTTTTTGCATCCCCTTTGCGTCAAGATTTGCATAAGGTTTTGTGTCTCATATTGCATCTACTTTTGCATCAAATTTTGTTGCATCATATTTTTCATCCATTGTTGCACCCATGTTTACGTCCACTTTTGCATCCATTTTTGCATCTTATTTTTCATCTTCATTTGCTTCTTTTTTTGCATCTATCATTACA
>APFE031645418.1:47353-58912 GCA_000404065.3 Pinus taeda
ACCACATTTGCCATACCAACATTGAACTCTTTTTCCATTTCTTTCCTCTTTTGTAAAAGAACTTGTGTACAAGCTCCAACTCCACAACCTGGTAAAGCCAACAAATGGCCTTTCACACGAAAATATGTGCTTGTGAAAGTATTGTGGCAAAAGTTGAATCTCCAATTCACATTGCCTCCTCCCTTCCCTTTGCTGCTTGGGTCATCCTCTCTTGTGACATATTTCCACATAGGATATTTCTCAATGTTACCTTTAGGAGGAAGTCTTCCCTCAACATTACTTGCAGCAGACTCTGATGAAATTGGGGGAGGAGGGGCATCTCCAATGGGACATTCTTCCTCTTCCTTTGTCCCCTACCTACTGCCCTTGATTGAGCCATGAATGTTGTAAAAGAAAAACCAAAACGTGCACAAATTTGTAAAAAAAATGCATATACAAACTGCTGTAATACAAATGCAAAAAAATAGAGATGAAATGCACTTACCCGTTGTTTGAATCTCCTTGAAAACGCTCCAAACCCTTGGCTCTTTGCTCCAAACTCATAACAACAAACCCACAGCTCACCTCTTGCAAAAGAAATGACACAAAATGATACAAAACAAAAGCATTTTCACCCTTTTATGGCTGTGTGGGTCCCGGTTTGCCGGATTTGTGTCTTGATTTTGTGACACATTGTGTCCGAACGGGACACGATCCGGATTCAATCGTGTCCCATTCAGACATGACGTGTCACAAAATCCGGACATGAATTAGGTCGAATCGAATCTGATTCACCGGATTCAGACACATGGCCCTCAAACAACGAATCTGGTTTCAGAGGATTTGATCATTTATGTAAATAGTAAGTAGTGAATTTTTTTCATGCCTTACTATTAAATGTATTACTGTTTGTTATATTTAAAGCTTTTAGTTAGTTTCTGTGAACTGATCTCATGAATTTTCAGCATGAAGCACTTCGGTTATGTAGATTGCTTGATTAAATAAGTTCTTGTATTCTACAACAAATTTCGTGTGAATTGATATATAGATAAACTGTCCCTACATTCATGTTATCTCTTGAAAGATAGTTTTAATCTTGACAATCTGCAAGAGATTACAATGGAAGTTTTGTCACATTTAGATTTTAATACTTAATAAACCTTTGGTTGGCTGAAAGTGATGATGTTAAGCTCATTAAACAAGTTGAACATCTTTTAGAGTAGTTAAAAGCTATCATCATTTTGACTTAGGGATCTTCTTGTTTTTGCTGCAGGTTCCAATAATCTAGTATGGCAACCTACATTATACAGCCATCAACAAAGAACTTGTTGGAAATACCTGATCCAGTAGAATGCTCAAATTCATCAATAATGGCACGGAGTACTTGCAACTTGAATTCAACTAAAGTGAGTTATAATGGAAAATCTGTATTTGATTTCAGGATCCGGGCAGTATCACCATTTAAAAATAAAAGGTATTGGCAACTATTCCTGTAATCTGTTCAGAAACTCTTCTGCAAATTGATTTGGCGTTCTAATATATTACCTTCACACAAGCCAAGTTTGAAATCAAAGGCAAAGCATTTGAATTGTGATGAGGAATAGAAAAAATTGTCAGGTAGAAGGAACTCGTTTCTTTTATCAATTTCTTTTGAAAATTTGCACCACCCTACCATCCGTTTTTTTCCTTTCTTTTGTGTCCTCTTTTTTCAGAGTTGCTCCTGTCAAGGCAAGTAATCAAATATGATAGAGTAAAAAAAACACTTTTTCGGTTTTGATTATTGTGGCATCTTATTTCCATTTTCTACATCTCATCTCTAACTTTCTTTTTATATCACTTTTCATGTATTCATTTCATCACTCGTTTTTAGTAAAGAGATGAAGCTAGTCTAGAGCAAAGGTTCTATTTGAAGTTCAAACGTCCTTTTTTATTAACTTCACATTTTTTCCTTTTTCTTTTTAATCTCTTTTTTAGTGGATGTGTTCTTATGATATGAGCTAGTCACTGATGCAAGTAAAGATGATGAATGATTTTGTGTGTATAGAAATGGCTATTGAATATATTTGAATCATTTAATGCATAAGAGTAAAAACTAACTATAGCCAGTTTTAGCTTTTAGCTTCTTGATCCAACAAGATGTCTCCTGGAGTAAGCCAGCGGATCATGTTGTGGGATGCCTGATTGGTTTTGGGATCCCCTTTCGAGTTATTATGAAAACCATAATACAGGAGTGCAGATTATGGCAACCTCCTACGGGCTTCCCTTTTGTCAATGCCTTGTTTGTATGTTATCTTTTTGGAGCAGATTTGTCCAAGAAAGAGGAAATGAGAAAGGATGTAGCTTGGCAGTTAGTGTGCTACTCGTTCTTTAGTGTACTGTAGTGTATCCTTTAAAATAATTTAATATTTTATCTGAAATGATTATATGATATTGCTGAGGACATTTTGTTTGCTGTTGTTTTGGTGTACATGTAGTTACAGTTCAAAGCGAGAATCTTTGCAGGTAAGTTGCGCACTAAACACAGGAGCAAATTCTGACAGAAGTGATGGAACTTTCAATGATGAGATACCCAGGACATCAAGGCTTGGTAGCACTCGCTTGGGTAGAATAGTTCGTGCAAGTGCAAGACAGCTCTTAGAGAAAATTAATGGTGCTCGAAGCAATTTTCCAATGAAAACTTTCCTTCTGCTCCTAGGTTATTATACAGCAAATGCATTAGCTACAATCATTGGGCAAACAGGTGATTGGGATGTTTTGGTAGCTGGTATTGTAGTTGCTGCAATCGAAGGCATTGGCATTGTTATGTATAGAAACCCCATACCCATAGCTAAGCTACAATCTCTAGTTGTTATGGTAAACTTCTGGAAAGCAGGAGTCTGCTTAGGTCTTTTTGTAGATGCCTTCAAACTTGGAAGCTAAAGATTATTACAGAAGTGACCAAAACTGCAGATGGATGCTATTTTTCAATTCTAAAATTTGCATAGATTTAGATAGAATATTTGATATTCTTTGCAGTGTGACAATTTCTGTCTACTGCTAATATTTAAATGGGTTGTCACCGATCTCCTGTACAGTTACAGCCAATGCAAGCTTAATTTTAAACTTTTAAAGCACAGGTGAGGCTTTGAGTTACAGGAAGGAACATATTTCTAACTTTTTTGGACAAATTCTTGCCTTGCTGTTATGAATATAATTCATAACAATTAGCTAAATAAAATAAATATCAATATTAAATAATTAAATACTATTTAGGTTAATTAGTCATTAAATTAGGTGAAAAGGCATGTCTAAAAGACATGTCCATTTACGAAAGGTCACTTGTTGAGGTATAAAAGCAGGGTCCTCATTGTACATTCAAATCAATTTATACATTTATATATATATTAGTAAATTATTATTTTAAAATACCTTCTGTGTATTTTAACATTCAAGCTTACGAGCTATCAGTTTTGTGCTTTAACATAGTTTTTATGCTCCAGTGGTATCAGAGCCATGGCACATGATATAATCATGTAGTACTTTGAACGCAGTGCGCCGCATGATGTGCCATTACGTTCATATCCTGATTACGTTGAACAATTTAGCATTCAAGAAGTATTTCAGCGTTTAGAAAACTTATGTGCAGAAATTAAAGCATGCCGAAAGGAAATTTCAGTTGAAGAAGGGGTTAGTGAAGGTGAGGATAACGAAAGTGAGGTCAATGAGTGTCTATTTAGTGAAGATGAAGGTGAAGAAGAAGAAGCTGTAGAATATTCTGAAGATTTTAATTTAGAGACTGAACCTAAACCTACTAGGGAATGCAAAAAAATGATGAATACTTTGAATTCAATTGGGAATGTGAAGAAGAAAAGGACAACTCAGACTCGGAATCCAATTGGGAATATGAAGAAGAAGAAAAAGAAAATAATTTTGATGAAGAAATAAAAACTGATATAAAAAATGAGGACCAAGGTGTGCTTGTCAATATGTTTTCTAAGTTATCTGTAACCTCAACCTCAACCTCCAACCATGGAGATAGTACAGTCCCATTACATATAAAATTTGTAAGGAACTGTCTATGGAAGAGGCACCTCATCTCTGAAACGGAAATGAATTTTTTTGGAGATGAGGATGTGAATTTTTTATGCTGTGGGGTTCCCTCTCTAACAACTAACTGTTTCTTTTTCTTGTTTTCCCTTCTCCTCCCTGTTACGTTCGTTCACATGGTGATGGAATCTCGGAGGATGATGGAGGATGATCTGCAAAGAAATGGCATTGCGAAGATTAAGCTAACAAACATGGATAATTCCAGAAACTATTTATAGCAACTATGTGCCCGAGAAGTGAACTATCAACATCAAGCTATTAGGTTAAAGGGAAAGCATTTATTCACAAGATTTCACGCCAAGAAGATATACCAGATGTTCACACCAGATGGGAAACCTCAGATGATTAGATGCCTTGCTGCATCAGATAGATTATTGTTTGTGATGGGAGTACATGCAAAAGTGGTGGCAATCACTCGTGATAAGAATTATAACCCTCCACTGATATATCAAGTCAAGCCTGAAATAGCAGAAGACGATGTGAAACTGGTTTACTCTACTATGTTTTATGATAGCGAGAATGATTTACTGCTTATATATGTGAAAACTATTGTGCAAGGTTTTGATGATCCATTGAACACCTTTGATCGTATTAAGGTTGGTTCAATATTGAGTGGAAATCCATGGGAAGGGGCTGAATTCATTTACGCCCACATGCCACTGCCTCTAATAGAAGACACTGCTCATATTCTTTACAGCGGTAGAACACTCAAAAAGAGTTGGGATAGCAAACAACTCGCCGTTAACCCATACACGCGCCAACCCTTTGACATTCGCAATGGCATCTCGCATGCTGAGTTGAAACAACAGATGCATCAATACATAATTGAAAACAACTCAAGCCTAACCCAAAGTTTAGATGTCATTCTCAACTATACTCAAGTCTTGAGCGAAACAGATATGGAAAATTTTATGATGGAATTTATTTCAGTTTATGAAGATAGGGACGTGCAATCGGAGCATTATTGGAAGTGCTTGTGGCAGAAATTTAATCTGCTCCGTCTTTACTGTCAATACCGACCATAAAACAGGAACGTGTTTTGTTCAATCAAAGGATACGAATACTTGTCGCAGATTGTGGATTGACGGTTTTGTGATTTATGCCGTGACTACCTCTCTTCATGCGATGTTTTGACAAAAGTGTGCACGTTCGTGGATCTCATCGGTTTGGAGGATACCAATTTCCCTCAAGACCTTTTCTTCGCGGTTTCTACCGCTTTATGTTGCCTTGTATCGCAATGTGATCATTTGAAGATCCATGGCATGATTTTAAGAATTTATCGTTGAATGTTTTACGACTTGAACATTGAAAATATTCCGAGACCTAGGCTTAGCCATTTCTACTTTATTATAGTCCACGTCACTCTGTATATATTAGAGTGTGAGAATTTGAGCGATATAACGAATGAAATTTACAATTCCTCTAAGAAATCATGGAGGCTCGTTGCAACATTGCCCGACGATTTCATGTTTGGGCCGTTGCTTGGGTGCAAGGGTTTGATAATTTACAACGACTTCTTCTACTATAAAGTATTCTACCAGCGCCACCCACGTGCTACCATTATGGGATTCAGTATGCAAGAGGGGACGTGCATGCCCGCGCTTATTTTTGCGCCCGCCCCAATTCTTATGGGCAAAACATCGAGTATTCCTCTGGCCTGTGGATCACAGCCACTCTTGGTGGCCAAATATGTCGTCAAGCTTGTTAACGTTATAATGTTGTCGGGTTGCTTCAAGTTGATAAACTATTCAAATCTAATTCTGAACTATGCACTGTTGCAGCCAAAAGAAAGGGACACGTTTTTTTAATGGCAAACACTTTTTGCTGTATGCCACGATTAGGTCAGAAACGTCAACAGGTTGTGGCCTGTTCGAGGAATGCCCTTTCAAGGGACGTGTCCTGTGGTTGTCAATAGACCGGTCTCAAACGACACGAGGGGTTCACCATCACACCGTTTTAAAAAACGATTCGTCATCACATGTTTTTTTGCCAAATTATCGTATAAAAGTGGTTATATATATATATATATGTATGTATGTATATGACGAGGTTAATGTAAGTGGACAATGAACATTACATTAATAATGATCTTATAATGACATAATTTAAATTAAATTAAAATTAATTAATTAATTAAATATTATTAAATAATAAAAATGAAATTAATAATTGTTTTTTTAAAATTATAAAAAAAAAAAATATAGAGTTAAAAAAAATTAGACTCAAAAAAGAAAAAAAAACCCAAGGAAATAGTTACTGATAAGCACTTGATGAATCAATGACAAGTGTATACATCGACAACGACTAAGTGAAAAAACCCAGTATTAGAGCCTTTGAGGACAAGCTCCGAAGGGAGAGACATGTTATGAAATATAATTCATAACATCAGCTAATAAAATAAATATAAATATTAATAAAAAAATATTATTTAGGTTAATTTATCATTAAATTAAGTGAAAAGGCATGTCTAAAAGACATGCCCATTCACGAAAGGTCACCTGCTGAAGTATAAAAGTAGGGTCCTCATTGTACATTCAAATCAACTTATACATTTATATATATATTAATAAATTATTATTTTAAAATACCTTCTGTGTATTTTAATATTCAAGCCTACAAGCTATCAGTTTTGTGCTTCAGCATAGTTTTTATGCTTCACTTGCAGTATCATTTCCATCTTTATTGTCCAAGCTTTCAATTGGCATTGATAATTTGACATGAAGGTTGAACAAATTGATGCGTTTTCTTTGTGGTGTATATCCTCTAGCTACCAGTTAATAATTTTAAGTTTTTTTTTTTTGGTCTTTAGGCATGTTTCTGCACGTGGAGTATGTTAAAATAATTTCCTCTTGTTTGATTCAAGAAATTGCATGCGTCACTAATATGACAAATGTTTTTTCATGACAAATGGACTGGTTTATTATGAAGGACATCATTTTATATCGTTTATTTACCTTGTATATTGGCAATTCTAATTCTTCACCAATGTTCATGTGTTTACTGTGTCATAATTTTTAGTTACCATGGATGCCAATTGTTTTTACACTTGAGAACATATGCATGTTTGGACTCTCTATATCATCACATAGAGGAGGATCGAATGGTTCAATTATTTCACTATAGTATAAGAAAATGTAAAATTTCTTTTCTTGGCTTTAGACCAAGTTATCAGGAAATGGAAACGCATACAACTACAGATACGGATTTAGATCCAGATATGGGTCCACCAGATTTTCGAAACACCAGGATCCAAATACGGTGGGGAAATGCTACGTGCAAAAGGTACAATAATATATTCTTAATTCTAGAAAAACATATTCAAAGTTAAAAAGGAAAACTGTTCATGAATCACAACATTAGCATTGAAATCACTAGTTACTTTATAAATCTAAAAGACCAAAATCACGATGCATCATGCTTTATACAGAAAGGATAACTATGCGATTCATCATTGATCACTCTATTGATATGATGATGTAAAGTCTAACTACATGTCCAAATATGGGTCTGCATTCTTGCCATTTGAATATTTCAAATCTACATCAGGATCAAGTTGTTCTCTTCCTTGAAATTTGCCTTAAAATCTAAAAATGCCCATCTAGTTACAATGTTAAATGAATATTGTACAATGTTTGATAACATGCTATAGTCTATGTATCATACTGTTCTAAAAATGCCCATCTAGTTACAATGTTAAACGAATATTGTACAATGTTTGATAACATGCTATAGTCTATGTTCTAAGGGGACTCTTCACCTAGAGTTGGATGGGATTGATCTAATTAAATTCTTACTGACATAACCATCCTTGTACACTATATATCATTATTTATGCATTGTCTCAAAGCTTTCCTATTAGCATTATCAAAAAATGAAAATGAAAATTTTGACTGGTTTGACCTTTCTTGCTAGCATTATCATGTGCTATGCAACCATTAGGTAATTAATAATTTATGTAACTATATAACCTACATGTTACTAATAAGTAATTGAACTGAAAATCTAAATAGAAAATTTGCTTTTTAGGGTTTCAAACAAGTGGCAATTATCCTTAAAAAATAAAAAAAAATCTAAAAACTCTAATGTTAATTTTTTTTGGGATTTGGCATGTGAGGGCTAGTTGACACAAGATTTGTTTTAGTAGCACAGGATCATTTCCAGGTTTGAAGCATTCGTTTACATGGTGCATCTTGTGTGGATCAGGGTGGATCCTTATCATGGTAAAGTAAATGCATTGTTGGAAATATTGAGAGGTGGGGTGAATCGTGTTGGAAATTGTAACTAGCTTTGGTATTTATAATTGTCATTTGACTCATGACATGATGCAAATTTTATTTGTTTATCAAAAGGAGAAATAAAATGATGTAAAGAATAAAAAAATATTATTTTGGAGCATGGGTTTCATGCTCAAGTTATTTGTCACTAGGTCTCCATTTGGGCACTTGCATAATGAAAATGAAAAAATATTTTCTATTTGGAAGTGTCTAGAAGGCTCCCAAGACCATGTCAACGATGTTGAAATATGTAACTAGGTTTGGTCTTCATAATGACATACGTAATCATGATTTTATGTAAAGAGAAAAATAAATTTATAATTGTCATTCTTAAGGCATGGGTTTTATGCTAATTTTCTTTTTTTGTTCTATGTTTAGGTCAAGCACCCATTGAGTGCTTCTAGAGCTTGTTATTGAGTCTACAAGTCAATTGAGTCATTTTCATGTATGGAAGACCCTTTTGGGCATGTTACATATTGTAAAGAAAATTTATTTGAGTCAAAAATAGAGTCAAAGACCCTCCAAGACCTTTTCAAACAAGTAGCAACAAGTTGGCCTACATGAAGGGACAAGTCGGCCTAAAGATAGCAATTCATACCCCTCAAAAGCCTATATAAGAAGGAATTCAACCTCATTTGGACACACTCTCAAGCAAGTTTGAGGACAAAGATAGAAGTTGGAAAATGGCGAAAATGAAGAAGAGAAAGATTGAAGTTTTGGGCCTCTTTCTCTCTCTCTTGTGTTAGGGTTTCTATAGTTGATGGGCAAGTCAAAGTGTTGGATAATTGTTGGGTCGAAGTTCCAAAAGAAAGTGCTGGGTTGAAGTTCCAGAAGAAATTGTTGGGTCAAAGTTCTAGAAGAATTTACTGGGCGAAGTTGCATAAAACACTGTTGGGTTGAAGTTGCAAAAGAAACCACTGGTTTGAAGTTGCAAAAGAAACTGCTAGGTCGAAGTTGCAGAAGAAACTACTAGGGTTGAAGTTGCTAGAAAGAAAGCTCATCAAGGAGGAAAGGTTTGACTTGATCTTGGAGGGGTTTTGGTCAAGGGTCACAGGTCTTGGAATTCGTCATTTGCAGTTCTATAAGAAGATAAGGGTTCTTGCAGGCTTTCCTTTCAAGTGGAGAGGTTTTGGCCCTGAATGATCGCCTATATCTTGTGTCCTTTAGTCTCATTGTTTTTTGTTGTTTGGTAGTTGTTTGATGATAAGAACACTAACCTTAATCAAGTGAAAGAAGAAGATAATTAAGTTAAATAAAAAGACATCACAAACAATTATCAAAGTAAGAGAAATCACATAATCTAACTGCCCTAGATTTCTCAACATGTTATCAGAGCTAAGGTGACAAGAGAAGAAAAAGTAGCTTGAAGGAGGAGTATCGAGAAAAGGTCTAGACATCAAAGATGACATCAAATCATCAAGAAGGGATACGAAAGGGGCGGACAATCTAAGGAGCATCAAGGACTACTCAAAGATCACACCATCTAGAAGCAACAACAAGAAGAAGACCTCAAAACCCTAGCTCATTCGAAGAAGGGTTTTACATTTGAAGCATTCTTGAGAAGCTCATACTTTTCTCAATCATCATCACAAAGAAGATCTCAAGGACCCTTCCTCATCTCAAAGAAGGACTACATATTGAAGCATCTTGAAGCCTCTACATCTCAAGGAAACAGGAAGAAGCATTGCCATCTTCATCAAGGAATCAAAACAATCTCCCTCTTCATGAGTCAAAGGATCACTATCAAAGCACACTTGAACGAAGACATCTTCATCAAGAATACATCTTCGATTATCAACATGTTAGGTCCCTATACTACTAGTGTAACCCCTTATTATTATTAGTACAACCCCCTTATTATATTGATGTACCCATGTAGTGCCCATATTGTTACTACTGTGCCCCATAGAAGCCTACTATGTTATTATTGTGCCCTTACATTATGATTCTTATGTAGGCTCTGATTATATAATGACCCCTTAGACTCATATATGTATAGAAAGGAGGTCTTTTCATTTGTATCATCGAAGAATTGTTCATTTATGTAATGTAAAGGAGGTTGCCCCCTCGAAGAGGCTGAATTCTAAGGTGTTGATCTATCTTTTCTATCTTTTCTTGAGCTGGTTTAATAACATTTGGTATCAGAGCTTTGGATTCTAGGGTTTCGCTGTTCCAAATAGGTCATCGTGGCATTTTCGCTATAAATTTTTTCCTGCGACATTTCAGAAGTTGAAAAAAAAACCCATTTGAGACGACATTGCGCTAAATCTCAGGTTTGAATTTCAGAGCTTTTTGCACTATATTTACGGAGATATGATTTGAGGAAGTTTGTCTTTTTGCAGATTCCTAAATTACATTCTAAACAGGTGACTTGGGGAAAATCGTCATAACTTTTTCTTTGAGCATTGGATTGACATTTCGTAAGAAGGGGCAGAAAGAGGACAAACTGTAGTTTCTTCTATATATTTGTCAGAGCTAAAGGTCCAAACAGTGACTCGTGGCACATCGTACATGTTCGCTCTACTAAACTAGTCTATAATCAGGCCACTGTGGGAGATTTCGCATAACTCTTCCTTGGAGAATCCAATTTGGATCAGACTGGTGGCATTGGAAGGAGGACATAGAGGGCTACTACAGGTCGCAATTTCAGAACTTAAAGATCTGCAAGTACAGAGTTACAGTCATTTCAAGATTGAGCTCCTAAAATCAAGAAAAAACAAGATGAGGAAGTTTGATGGGAAGGATCCGGTAAATTGGATACTTTAGATGGAGGAATATTTTGATCTACATGGTGTACCACTATTACAAAAGGTATGTATTGCATCTTCATATTTAGAACCGGATCAATTTTTATGGTATAAAGGTCTTTGTTCTCGTAAACGACTTGTTACGTGGTCAATTCTCACAAAGGAAATGATAGGACATTATGATGATACAAAGAGCAACACCTTCTTTAGAGCAACACCACAACAATTGGAAAGAGTAAAAGGGTTTTGTGACATACTAGAAAGTAAAATTATGGCAACAATGAGTTCTACCCCTCACAGCTATGAATATGGAAGTGTTGTTTGTCCTATCCTTCCACAACCTACAAGGGTTACACCACAACAATTGGAAGAAAAAAGAGAAAAAGGGCTTTGTTACAATTGTGATAACAAATGCACTAAAGGTCATAAGTGTGTTGAGAAGAAATTATTTTACATAGAGTATGAAGAGGATG
>APFE031645430.1:6620-49627 GCA_000404065.3 Pinus taeda
GAGGGTATATTTATAACAAAAGGGGTGACTATTCACTTCCCCTTGTGACACTTGGACTTCCCTCATGACTCTTCAACTTCTTTACAAGATGACTCTTTAACTTCTTTACATCATGACTCTTCACATTCCAATATTGACACTTGGAATTCCTATTAAAAATTAATTACAAAATAATATTATAATACACGCGTACCCATATAAGACAAAATTGGGCAAAGCCAACTAGATAAAATAATAACACAAAACATTCAAGCTTGAGTTTTGGGAAATTCCAACTCAACAACTTCCACTTGATGTTTCTCGGTTACATAACGATTCCAAAATTTGTATTGCGGGATGACATCCCCAAACTTTGCGATGGTGTTAGGCCAAAAGCAAACTCTAGCCTCCATGGCATCCAAGTACATTGATTTGGAACTGGTATGCGTTTCCTTCTTGATTTGGAGCAACATCATATTTATTTAGACAAGGCCACCAATTTACTTATGTGTATTTTCTCTGTTTACTTCAAGATCTTCCTTGATGGTGATCTGTCTCAAATGTTCCAAGTATTATTCAATCTTCCACCTGACCTGATTCATGTGTTTGGGCTCAGTGAGTGAGTCGACTGATGTTATTCTGTGTGAACCAAGAAGTCCAAGTTGTTGTCCAATTGTGCATATGAGGCCTAAGTGTTGGTAATGAATGAGGTGAGTTGTTCGTTACTCTTAATGAGCATCCAAACCTTTTATTTCTCCAACTCTTCCTCATGCTTTGTATTCTTTCGTAGTTCAAGCGGTGTCCCTTTGGATTGCACTGATCACTCATGCACGACAACAATATTTGATTGTACAACCTTAAGAGTTTTGACACAATCTTTACACTTCCATTTGTAACCCATGCAAGTGGAAAACTACCTTATGCATGGTCTCTCCTAGTTTCGATACTTCACCGAGTATTGTTTCCTTCAGTTCTTCCAGATATACCTATGTGGGAGCCGCGTTCTATAACTCTGCTTGGAGTTGTTCAACCTATTTCCTAGCAGTCGGAAATTTCTTTGCCAATTTTTTGTTCTCACCCATCAAGTAGTCCACATTTGACTTTGTGGCACCTGTGAAGGTCAAGTTGCCTGTGGAAATGACACTTGGATTTTTTATGGTGTCTGTCATGATCACCCTTTCTCTGATGAATGCAGGAGATGCGAGGTCACCTATAAAGTGTTTCTCCCTCTCTTGTACAATCTTTTTCTGAAGCTCGTCATAAGTTAGATTGTTTTTCCATAACTGCACCATCATCAAGAGGAACAATTTCCTCTTCCTCACTTGGATATTTCTTTGTTGGAGGGTGGGGAGACCAAATGGTGACCTGTTGTGTACTTGGCACCAGGTCGATATCTTGGTTCTGCGGCTTTGGTTCCACCTCCATGTCTTGGATCTCAATCAACTCCTCAATATCTTGAGCGAGCTCCTTGTCTTGCATCTGCTTTCTCTCCTCCTCTAGTTGTCGGTTCAATTATTGTTCTTTAGATTTTCTTCGTGTGACTTCTTCTTCTTCTACTCTTCGCCTTTATTCGTCCTCCTAAAACTATAATAGTGTAAAAATTCAGTATTTTAATATAATATTATCAGATTTGTCATGACGAACTATCCAGTGGAATATACACATCAGTTTGCAGATCACTAATGCAAACAAAATATTTCATAAGCATAAGCGTACGTGAAATAGCATACATTTCAAACATTACAATAATAGTCCTACTATATTAACAACATATGCATGAAAATGTGTCAACTCTGAGATTTTATTAAGTGAAAGTTTTGATCATACATATACCATTGACGAACCACTAGCCTCAATAGTCGAACAAGAAGTCTACACTTTCTCCTCTAAAGAAATATACTTCCTCTATACCACAGAGAAGCCAAGGCTCTCACAAACTCCCAAGCTCCTGATTCTAAGCCTAAGCCTAGCCAAAATCTTGGCTCCCAAAATCCCTTTACATGAGTTACGAGGGTATATTTATAACAAAAGGGGTGACTATTCACTTCCCCTTGTGACACTTGGACTTCCCTCATGACTCTTCAACTTCTTTACAAGATGACTCTTTAACTTCTTTACATCATGACTCTTCACATTCCAATATTGACACTTGGAATTCCTATTAAAAATTAATTACAAAATAATATTATAATACACGCATACCCATATAAGACAAAATTGGGCAAAGCCAACTAGATAAAATAATAACACAAAACATTCAAGCTTGAGTTTTGGGAAATTCCAACTCAACAACTTCCACTTGATGTTTCTCGGTTACATAACGATTCCAAAATTTGTATTGCGGGATGACATCCCCAAACTTTGTGATGGTGTTAGGCCAAAAGCAAACTCTAGCCTCCATGGCATCCGAGTACACTGATTTGGAACTGGTATGCGTTTCCTTCTTGATTAGGAGCAACATCATATTTATTTAGACAAGGCCACCAATTTACTTATGTGTATTTTCTCTGTTTACTTCAAGATCTTCCTTGATGGTGATCTGTCTCAAATGTTCCAAAGTATTATTCAATCTTCCGCCTGACCTGATTCATGTGTTTGGGCTCAATGAGTGAGTCGACTGATGTTATTCTGTGTGAACCAAGAAGTCCAAGTTGTTGTCCAATTGTGCATATGAGGCCTAAGTGTTGGTAATGAATGAGGTGAGTTGTTCGTTACTCTTAATGAGAATCCAAACCTTTTATTTCTCCAACTCTTCCTCATGCTTTGTATTCTTTCGTAGTTCAAGCGGTGTCCCTTTGGATTGCACTGATCATTCATGCACGACAATAATAGTTGATTGTACAACCTTAAGAGTTTTGACACAATCTTTACACTTCCATTTGTAACCCATGCAAGTGGAAAACTACCTTATGCATGGTCTCTCCTAGTTTCAATACTTCACCGAGTATTGTTTCCTTCAGTTCTTCCAGATATACCTATGTGGGAGCCACGTTCTGTAACTCTGCTTGGAGTTGTTCAACCTATTTCCTAGCAGTCAGAAATTTCTTTGCCAATTTTTTGTTCTCACCCATCAAGTAGTCCACATTTGACTTTGTGGCACCTGTGAAGGTCAAGTTGCCTGTGGAAATGACACCTGGATTTTTTATGGTGTCTGTCATGATCACCCTTTCTCTGATGAATGCAGGAGATGCGAGGTCACCTATAAAGTGTTTCTCCCTCTCTTGTACAATCTTTTTCTGAAGCTCGTCATAAGTTAGATTGTTTTTCCATAACTGCACCATCATCAAGAGGAACAATTTCCTCTTCCTCACTTGGATATTTCTTTGTTGGAGGGTGGGGAGACCAAATGGTGACCTGTTGTGTACTTGGCACCAGGTCGATATCTTGGTTCTGCGGCTTTGGTTCCACCTCCATGTCTTGGATCTCAATCAACTCCTCAATATCTTGAGCGAGCTCCTTGTCTTGCATATGCTTTCTCTCCTCCTCTAGTTGTCGGTTCAATTATTGTTCTTCAGATTTTATTCATGTGACTTCTTCTTCTTCTACTCTTCACCTTTCTTCGTCCTCCTACTTCTTCCTTTCTTCCTCCAATCTCTTCTTCTCTCGTTCTTCCCCATGCTTCTGTTTTTCTTCCTACATACTTTGTTTCCTCTTCTTCTCTGCTGCTACGACTTCTTTAAGTATGATTGGATCTAATTTCATCTTGCAGCTTCGCTCTCCCCTTAGACTGTGCACAACTTTCCTCTTTCCCTTCTCATGCACTGGGTTGCACCCTTTCGCTTGTACTGTCTATGGAGTGACTTATTTCTGCATAGTAACCTACGATGTTCCAGCGAAGCTGACTGATTCACAGGAGTTGGAGTCATTATAAAAATTCTTCCATTCTTCCTTGTCAGGTCTGTGAAAGGTCCTGCTTAGCCAATGAAAATGAATCCTTGCACAGTGGTCTCTACAAACATTCCAGGGATCATACAGGTTGAATTCCATAGTACTGAATGAAAATATTTCTATCTCCTTTCCTTCGATATCTGCAACTTTCAGATTCTTGATTTCATACAATATGATCTGCATAGGAAGAGCGGGCCAAGCTGCTTTCTTCTTCATGTGTAGAGCTGCTGAGAACCCTATAGAGAGATGATTCACAACATCTTGCATGTCTAACTTATCGATGGCACACCTCAAAAAAATATGTGGCAACTTTTGTCTACCAAACACCCTAGGAAAGTGCCATCCGGTGAGGCAAACCAATCTTCTATCTTTAACACTACTTCCATTATCCCATGTGACATGCAAGGTGGCTCTTCCTTAAAGATCAACTCGTACAAAAGAATGAGGAAGTGATCAGTCAGATTTTCCATTACTCATGTATGGTTGCACTCTGAAATCAGCTTACAATGAATGTGCACGATAGGCTCTTGTGGTGTCCAAGTCCAATTCATGCTAGGGAATGCATTGTGTATGCAAATTGCATCTAGTAGATAGGAAAACATGTAAAATATAGCTTTCTTTCCCTTGGGGGGACTAAGGGAATTAGGTACGTGGATCCACAGTTGTTAAGCCAACAAGTTTGACCAGTTGAATGGTTTACCTTCGTTCACAACCTGGTTCAGTAAGAATACCCACCCTTGAGGGAAGGTCTCAGTGCTCTACTGACCATAGATTCTACAACATAGAAATATAAAGAGTTGATAGGCCCTCCTGAGATATTTTGTCTTGTAGGTGTTGATGGGTGTCTTACGAAACTTTGTTGGCTCTTTCACCCAGATTTTAACAATATCCTTATTTCTCAAGTAGCTAGTGGTAGCATAAAAGTAAGAATCCATGAGTGATTCTAGCTTCGAAAAATGATACATGAGATGATAATATGGTGCCAGAAAAGAAGCAATCCTTTGTCTGTTAGCATTGTTCAAAGTTGTAGTATTTGGATCTATATGAAAAACTATCCAACTAACAACATTTGCACATGGGAAAGCCTGATACCTGCATGAAACCTAATGTAACCCTGACTTTTAGACATTGATATACACCTGTTGGTCTTCAAGGTCCACTTTGAAGATTTTTTCTTAGAATGCTTCATTCACTTTTTACCATGTGATATGTGATTCCTTTTCTATGAACATTTGAGTGTATGCATAAACTAGAAAGTTTGTTGGCATTCTCTCAACTGCCTCCCCGGTGCTACTTTTTATGGTATCCTATGAAGCAAATCTCTTTGGTGCTATGATGTCAGTGACTGACGAAGAGAAGTGCTCAACAACTACAATACCTATAGGAGGAAAATACACTCATGGAAAAGACAAATTCGCTTCAAAAAATCAACTTAAGAAGCAAGATCGCAATAAAAACCAGTGGACTGACTAAGAAAATTGTGCAGTTCTTACAGTGAAGAAGGGAGACTGGCTCCCTGAACTGCACATTGTGTAGTCTCATCAACTAGTGGTTCAGATTGAGGCTAGCGACTACACAATGCGCAATTTAGTTGAGGCAGAATGAGGTGGAGACTGTGCATTGTGTTGTCTCAGTGGCCAAGGGATGGGATTGATCCTTGGAACTACGCAATGCACAGTTGGTCCATCCATGTATTGCGCATTGTACAATCTCGGAGGCCAAGTTGACAGCTTGAGCATTGGACTTGAAAAATACCTAGCTAAGCAAGGCAAACACAGATCAAGGGATTAACAGATCTTCCCAGTAAGAGTGTGGGAAACAAGTAGATTTGAGTGATGGCGAAAGTTTAAAGTGTAGATTTGACTAAGGATATATGGATTAGTGCAAATCAAGTGCATAATATAAACATGAAAAAGGAAAAACAATCATTCATGGAGAGCCACCAAAACGACGACCACTAATGGGAAAAAAACAAGAAAACTAATGTGACACTTGTAAGAGGTGAACAACGGACCGAACCAACACTAGTACAAGCTAACACACATTAAAATTCTAGCAAAGCAAAACAACACTCTATTGTAGCGGCTACAACCACCCTCCAAATTTTTCCTTAGCCTGTTTTGGAGCCTCCCTACCAACCTTCATGACAGCTTGCCTTGCTTCATCAAGTCCTCAAGCTTCAGTGTCTTTCTTGCTCAAAGGCAGCCTGACGATCACAGTTTCATCTTTTCCCTTCATAGGTCTCTCACCCAGACTTGGTCTAGCTGCAAGCTTAACAGCCTCCCCTTGAAAATTGTGCATTTTTGGAGGGCAACCAACCTTCCCTCCAGAAATTGTGCAATCCTCTCTGGCAGCCTGCTAGGCTCCAGGATTGCGCAATCTTGCCAGCCAACCCTCCTAGTAGGATTTGCGCAAATTTTCCTAGCAACAGGATGATCAGCCCAGGATTTGTGCAAATTTGGACAGTAGTCAGCTTCTCAGCCCAAAAATTGTGAAAATCTCCTAGGCAGCTAGCCCAGCTCCCAGCCAAAAATGCACATTTTTCTCCAGCAGTCAAGCAGTCTCTTGTATGTGCAGCTGAGTTGACTGGTTCCCTCTACGACTGAGAAAAATAGACTTATATGCATGGGTTTTTTCTCCCAAGGTAGCATGCAAAGGCATCCCTTGTTTCAAGGATCTATGTTTAGTAGTTGTAGGTTACATGCAAGGAACAATTCAGAAACCTCCCTCCAAATGTCGCTTCTCCTATATTTGTGGCATGTGCGTCACAACCTCGATGTTATCAAAACTCATCAACCGGATGCTGCAATGCTCATTCCTTACATCAACCTTGTAGCTCAACAATCCCACATCACATCTAGGAGTATTCGGCACATTCAACTCAGCTATTTTGGGGTAAGCTCGCTTCCCATGCCTTATGCGCATTTCTGTTGCTTTTTTTGTATTCGCTTGTGTGAGTGTTTTTTTCTTGATTTCTTTGAATGTCTAATGTCGTTTACATGTATTCTAGATTGTACTAGCTCCGTTTCAATTTTCATTACTATCTCGCTGCTGTTGCATGCACGAAACTGTCTTGCACGGACATTCACCCAATCGACGAACGGCCTCACCCACATGCATGTTGATTTGTTTGTTGAATCTTCAATTCATGTTTTGCATGCATTGTTTATCACTTCTGATATCACTTAGTGTCGCCATGCATTCACTAACTTACTTGCTTTCAGTTGCCTCTTGGCGAATCAGGCCAACCTTGGCCCGGGCTCTGCTTTCACCAAGGCTACATTGTGCAATCTAGAAAAGGAAGGCTCACCTTCCTCTCCATATTTTTATATTCCTGCCCAACACTAGCCTCCAGGAATGTTTTGCGCATTTCTGGAGGACAGTGGCTGCTTGGCTCAAGAAATTGCACAAATCTTTCCCTAGGCCAGCAGTCCTTCTGAACTGGAATTGTGCAATGCACAATCCCAGTAGTCAGCAGCTTGACTGGATTGTGCATTGCACAGTTCCAACAGCCAGTCAGTCTCTCAGCAGCCTGGACTGTGCCTTGTGCAGTCTTGGCAGTAGGTCTCCCGACCTCCCGTCCGAAATTGCGCAACCTTCATGATCATTCACTCAGGTATGTTGCAAGTTAGTTCTCATGTTCATTCTGGTTTTCGACTAAAAAATTTCTTGCTATGAGTATTACCATGTCTCCAGGTACTGTATGTGTTCATCTTCCTCTCAGCAGTACATGTCCAATGGCTTCCAGGAGAGCAGAGACAAACACACTGTTTAGAGCACACTTGGGGATGCAGTCGATCAAGTGTCTATGAGCTTGCCTACTCACGAAGACATCAAGTTGTTCGTGGACAAGGACATCAAGCAGTAGCATCACAACGAGCAACATCATGAACAACAACTAGAGGAAACATATTGAATGCAGAGAACGCAACGAATGAAGAAAACGCAGTGAATGCAAGAGGAAGGTTTTTGACAACATAGAGGTGGAGCAAAGTTGCAAGATCAAGCAGATCCACTGATAATGAAAGCAACTTTGGAGACTCAAGCTATGAAGTGATGGTGCAACATGAATATCATGCAAAGGAAGAAGATGGAACAAAGAAGGAGTTGCATGTGCTGAAGCAACAACTCAGGAAGAACATGAAGATGCACAAATAGTCCAATGAGTTGCAACAAGAATAGGAATAACAATGGATGCAACATGCACTCATGGATGAAATCACACCAGTACAAGTTAAGGATCTATCCCAGCAGTTGACATAGAGAAAATATGGTGAGCAGTGTTGTTGATTGCATGCAAAGGATCCAGCAGCATGCATGTCGTTGAGCGCATGCATGCAATCCAACCCATTCAACACACTCACCAAGGTGAAGACAAGAAGCAAGTCCAACTGGGAATGAACATGCACTTCGGAAAGTTGATGCACATAACCACTAGCATACACTTGAAGATCAACACGGACACTATGCATCAGTGTGTTTCCAATTCCACCATACCCAAGAAGACCATGCACATGTTAGCAAATGAGTTGGATGAAGGGACCGAACCAATGCACCAGCTGCAACGGAGGCAAGAATTCGCTTCAGCAAGCTGTAACCATGAGGTAAATGCACACCATCACAGACAACCAAGCTTGGCATCAGCTCACCAGCTTCACAATCACCAGCATGTCAAAGAGTTGGTCTCACCACAACGGACTGAGTGTCAGTGATGTCTTGCAAGGCTTGCTCAAGCCATGTTGTCTCACATGAGTACATGTGCATTGTAATGTTGAGTCATGTCAAGTGTAAGTCGAGTGTCAATAGTTGGATGTAAGAGTCATAGAGTAGGTGAAGAGTCATGAGGGTAGTTGAACTGTCACAAAGGGGAATGTCAAGGGTCACCCCACCCTTTGCTATAAATAGTCCCTCATAATTCATTGTAAATGCTTTTGGTCAGCGAAGCTTCCACTACTTCTATCTTGAAGAAGGCCTGGACAATATTGTAATGCACCTTGGCTTCTCCACTACACAAAGATAGTACATCTCTTTGGAGGAGCAGGCAGATGTGTCTGTAATGTTCCATTGTTGGGGCTAGCAGGTTTACATGGTGTATTGTATGATTGTGACTTACAATTCTTTAATAATAAGAGCTAGCACATTTTCATGCATATGTTGTTATTATAGTTGGATTGTTCTAGTTTCCTTAATGATATATTTTGTTTAACTTACGTACTTGTATATGAATTGATTTGTATGCAATTATATGAATCTTGTTGTTAATGTGTTGCATATGTTGTTAATTTTTTCATTGGCTGTGTCGATTGCTCTGCTAGACATCAGACAGACCTTTCTCATGAACCTTGCTATATCAACCGTCACACTTGTCTCGGACTAATATGGGAGTGTTTTTTGTGTTATCTTATCTTCTTGTTGTGATTTCCGCATCTGAGTGGACTGCTCCACTAGAATCTGTGCATGTCCTTTGTGTGGTGTGTTCCTAGCAGAGTTGGGACTAATCCCTTTCAACCTGGAACTCACCTTCACCTTCCTCTCCCTTCGAAGTGTTGGAACCTCTCATACACATTCCTTGACTCTCTGCATCAGTCACACCCTTGCTACTGACAGATTTATCTTACTTGCCTCTATGCATCATTGCGGTCAAGGCATTACCTTACGACCCACTGTTGGGACTCCTAATCCAAATGGTCTAAGGTCTAATTGAGACTTCTTATTGGGGAGATCCCATTGACATGTTGGCGGGTCCAACACTGTCAACGTTTCTGGCACTAGAAGGAGGCCTGATGACAAACAGTGTCCTCTCATCTAGTTTTGAACTTTTTCATATCTTTCATGGAGTCTTGCATTCTTCTTCCCCCGAGGTATTTTTTGAATTGTGAAGATGTATCCATCTTGTGGAATCTTTTCAATCTCTTGTTCACTCACACATATGATGGTGAAGTTGAAGTGGCCTGGCCTGAGCACTTACAAAACTTTCTTTCCATGATTTATGAGGAGGATGAGTTTATTGATGAACAGGCTAGGTTGCAGCTCGCATACACCCTTTGCGAATCTCCATTTCATTTGGTGCTCAACCTACCACATGACACCATACACTCATGTGAGAACTTCTATGATCTTATTGAAGACACATTCTATCACTTTGATCCATACCATCTTGACCGGAAACTGTTACAACAACGAAGGGCTTCGCATGAATCCATTATTGATTTTTGGCAGCACTTCCGTGACTTGCAGTTTCAAGCTCTGAGGAGCCAAATGAAGTTTGCTTATCTCTGGGACTGGTTTGAAAACTGTCTTAAGAAATCTTCTTTCCCCAAGAGAAAGCTTGATGTCAAACCTTGCTCAACCTTCTTTGTTCATGGAACTGCGCAATCCCATTGGGGGCAGGCCCTGTCTCAACAGTTTGTCTGCCTCCCTCTCATTCAACAGTTCCACCATCGCCCAGTGATGCTAAGGATCATGTTCACACATTTGTTCATCCTTCACACCCTCCCAACATCATTCTACTCAATTTTTGCGCAGAGTTGGTTGGAAGTCCATTGAATTCCCATATGCATTCTTTTCTTTGACCTTCGTCTTCAAACTCAAGTGTTCCTCCGGATGATGATGTCTTTTGTTCGTCCATTCTGGACTCTTCACTTGCTGTGAATGAGGAACAACCCATTGACGGAGTTGGTGTTGCACAACCAACCTACAATGTCATTCATGAAGAGTATGAGTGGGAGCTTGAAAATCAACACTCAGTGAAGGATGACTCCCTTCCGTCCAAGCCCCCTCCTTTCCTTCCTAACTTCTTTGGTGAACCTACCATCCATGATTTTGCATGTGTGTCTTCATCCATGGATGCACCCATTGTTGATCACTCACAGGACTCACTAGATTCTAGTCCATCATTCGACAACAGAGAGGATAAGTTATTCATTTAAGATCCACTTGATCCTTCATCTGTATTTTCCAGAAATACATAGGATGAGTTCGTTCGCTCTTCATCGACCCCTCTATTTGATTCATCTGATCATTAGGATGTCGAAGAATTCATTGATTTTTTTTATCATGGCGGTCATGATCCATTTGCTTCCTTTTTTTATCACGATCATGAATCTATCGCAGCTGATCTTTCGAAGCCCCCAGTTTATGATGATCTACTTGATGATGAAGTTGAGACACCCAAGACTGTCAAGGCACTTTAGCCCGAGCTGATGGTTATGTCAGGCCCTCACTCTCTTGGGGTTAGTCTCACTTCGAATCATGAAATTGTTCAATCACCCAAGTCTCTTCATTACTCGTCTGTGTGTATTGAAGATCCATCTCACTCACAGATCACACTTCCTCCACTCGAACTGCATGATCCCATTGCTCATGCATTGGAGTCTTACATTGCAAGAACTTGTTCGCGACGCAAGTTATCTTTGTTTCTTTCATTTTCTTGCTTGTCTCAGTCAAGAGTGGTTTTTTGCTTCAAAGTTGCACGTAGTGTCACACAGCACCATGACAAGTCCACAGACTATCCATCATGCACATGCACTCACTTATGTCCCATAGGAACTTTGAAACATGAAGTGTGGATGTCTTCACTTTTATATCTTTCTTGTATGTTGGTCCGCACAAATGGGTTACTCACTGAGCAAGCCTTCCCCCACATGGGTCTACCAAGGCACCGGTGACTGCATTGGAAATATCACTTCACATGATCAAGCCCATGCACTGTTAGTGTAGGAGTAGGAGTAGTGTTTGCTTTTAGTTGTTTGCTTACATGCTTTGTTTTCTTGTTTGTTGGCTTGCTTGTTTGTTTACTTTCTTCGCTTTTTTTTTTTGCTTCTACTCTTGCTTTGCTTTGTTGATTGATTAGTTCGTTTTCTCATTTCGTTCTTAGGTTAGTTGGCATGAAACCATGTATGACTCTTGAAATGAGTTGGGGGAAGTACGAGAGGGCTTGTAATCCTATCACTACATGGTTATCTGTCATCTTTCCTCTGTATGATGAGCTTGTTACTTTTATTCCATGATAAATTGAAGGAAAATATGTACTGTTTGAAGTGAACCTTGGTGAAAACACAACGCTTGTGTGCTAAATAACGTCACCTTCTATAGTCAGTTGTTTTTGGGTTAACCCTTGTCATCTCAGTCAAGTAGAGTAAGGTGAAGGGGGAAAAACCTTAATAGGCACGTCAAAGATACAATAAACTACGTCTCTATTGGAACAACCTCTTCTTCTCTCAATAAGTCGGGATCCCTCTTCCGCCTCTGAAATGAATAAGTGCTATGCACAGTGAAAAATGAAAAAAAATGAAAAGTCAAAAAATTCAAATTCAAATGAATAAGGTGAAAGAAGAGAAAGGCTTCTTGCGGCGGGAGGTGATGCAAGTAACTCCACCGAGGCACTGACCAGGCTTGCTAGTAGTGGATCCATGCTTGTGTTCCTATGTGACTCCACCGGGGTACTATCCAGGCCTGTTGGCAGTGGAGCAACACCAGAGATTAAACTTAGACTCTAGTGAATATATTGCTTGTGCGCTTATATACACCTCAACCCCAATCGAAACAACTGTATTGCCTTAGCTTGGAATGTGTGTCAATCAACCAAGAGTCTGGCAGATGCTACATCTTACAATCAAGCTAGTGTGAAGCCAAGATGAGCTGAGAGCTCAACAATACTGTCGGAGGTGTTAGACTTGCTTTTCAGGAACAAGGTCCATTCAGAGAGTTGGAGTTCTACCAGTGTGTTTCCAAGTGATGTAGCAGATACACCCACCCTCCAACTTTTTCCTTAGCCTATTTTGGAGCCTCCCTACCAACCTTCACAGCAGCTTTCCTTGCTTCGTCAATTCCTCAAGCTTCAGTGTCTTTCTTTCTCAAAGGTAGCCTGTCGATCACAGTTTCATCTTTTCCCTTCACAGGTTGCTTACCTGGACATGGTCTAGCTGCAGGATGAGCAAATTCCCCTTGAAAATTGCGGATTTCTCAAGGGAAACTAGCCTTCCCTCCAAAACTTTCGCAATCCTCTCTAACAACTTGTTGGGCTCCAGGATTGTGCAATCCTGCCAGCCAAACCTCCCAGCAAGATTTGCGCTAATTTCCCAGCAGCATGCTGATCAACCTAGGATTTGTGTAAATTTGAGTAGCAGTTAGTTGCTCAGCCCAGAAATTGGGCAAATCTCCTGGGCAGCCAGCCCAACTCCAAGCCAAAAATGCACAATTTTCTCCCGTAGTCAAACAGTGTCTTGCATGTACAGCTGAGTTGACCAGTTCCCTTCGGAACATGAAGTTGCACAGACAGTCCAATGAGTTGCAGCAGGAATAAGAATAGCTGGGTGCAACATGCACTCACGGATGAAACTGTGCCAATACAAGTTAAGGATCCATCCTAGCAACTAACACAGAGAAAACATGGTGAGCAGTTTTGTTGATCGCATGCAAAAGATCCAATAGCATGCATGTCGTTGAGTGCACGCATGCAATCCAACCCATTCAACACACTCACCAAAGTGAAGACAAGAAGCAAGTCCAACTAGGGATGAACATGCACTTTGGGAAGTTGATGCGCATGACCACCAGCACACACTTGAAGATCAGCATGGACAATATGCATCAATGTGTTTCCAGTTCAACTGTACCCAAGAAGACCATGCGCATGTTAGCAGACAAGTTGGATGAAGGTGTTGAACCAATGCACTGATTGCAACGGAGGCAAGAGTTTGCTTCAGCAAGATGTCACCATGAGGTACATGCACACCATCACGGACGACCAAGCTTGGCATCAAATCACTAAATTCACCATCACTAGCATGTCAAAGAGTTGGTCTCACCACAACGGACCAAGTGTCATGTTGAAGTTTCTAAGTTTACTTAATTTAGAAACCCTTCATGCACTTTTTCTAATTTATTCCTACCTACTTGTTAATTTTTGTTTAACAAGTTATTTACAAAGTAAACATTGAAAATAAAAACCAATGCATGCTCAACATATTACAAATCAGCAACTAAAAGAAACAAGAACAAACACACCACATGACACCATTATTTTTGGACCAATGTCCTCGAAAAAACCTAATGTGGGAAACCCGGTGCAACTATCTGAGGGTTTTCTTATTAAGCAATATTAGAGTAAAATCCAGGTGTCGTAACTGGCCTAGCCAATAGATAATTTCCTTAGCAGCTATACCTCACAGTTTGAGAGAAATCTCCTGGATGAAACGCTAGAAAACCCTTCCGGCAGCTCCTTAGCAAAAAACTGCTCTTGGAACCCTAGCTCTGCCCAATGTGGACTACATCAGCCCCTCTCTGTCTCACACTAACCCTACGTCAGCCTTTCTTGGTCTGTGTCAATCCCAAAATGCCTTGTGTCAGCTCTGGGAGCCTTTGCGTTAGCTACACTGGCCCCTCTGGTGCTCTGCGCAACACTTGGCTGCCTCTGCATGGCCCTGCATGAGCCCTTGTTGGCTCTACATCACCCTCCTTGGTTGTTGCATTGCTATCCTGACACGATATCTGCCTTCTCTATTCCTCTGTACTCAATTCCCCTCATTTTCTCTCCTGATCACTGATTCTATCTCTCTTAGCAAACCCCGCTCTAGAGAATATAATGACTAATCATCTGGTGTGTTCTCCAAGTGACCCTCAAGCCTCCTCTTATACTTTTCCTATTGACGATTCAACGGCCGAGATTAAGTCCCTAATCAATGCTAAGATTAAATTTGGATTGATCCATGTCATTTGGACCACTCTAACACAGATTCATATTAATACACATTAATATTTTAATATCTCCTGATCTGTTTAGAATATGCCCAAACTCTTTCTGGGTATTGGATATCTCATGTGCCCCAACCTCTCCACCAAATTTCGTGGCTAGAGCACATCTGATGCTACTCAAAATCCACACTCTCTCTTAGCGACGACTGTGCTCTAGCAATACTCCTCACTGAGTATTACTTTGATCATCCGGCATCGGTACCTGTGCTAATGTTAGGCCTTCCTACCCAACATCCTCTGCACTGCTGCATCCTGTATTGCTTCACATGGTTTTGCCACTGCCACTGCTGCATCTATACGACAGCTCCCTTTGCATCCGTGTTGTTGCTGGTCCTTTCTCCCAGCACTGCATCCACACTGCACTATGTTGATGTTGGTCCTTTCTCCCAACACTGCATTTTCACTACAAATCCCTTTGCATCTGTGCTACTGGTGGTCTTTCCTCCTAGCACTGCATCTACACTGTACCTCTTCTCATTATGTTGCGTCATGCTACCCACTGCCGCACTGCAACTCAATTACTGAGAAGTAAATAATTGATCTCCCTGTTGGGCTAGAAAAACCCACTGATGTTGAAGCTCCCTCTGCCACTGACAAGTGCTCCCTCTTTGAACTCTGCGCTGCTGCAACAACTCTCTTGCATCTTGCACCGTTGCACTGGTGCAACACTCCTGTGCTCCTCGCACTCCTGCAGCCTGCTAGCTCTGCGCTCTCTTGGGACTCCTGCACTGTTGCTCTCTCTGCCGCTCCATCAGCATCCATCTCTACCCACTCAGCCAGTCCTGCTACATTTCATCAGGGCTCCCATAGCAAGGTCTAATTCAAGAGGTTGGGTACCTCAAGGATCTTACCCCTCATTTCTTGTAGTCCACATGACTACAACTCGATTTCTACCCACTTTCGCTCAAGTGGTGTGTGTGCACTCATAGCACAATCACCATCTGTCAAAACTTCCTTCTCTGCCCTTGTTGGTGCTGCCTTAGCCTCGGAAGTCTCTCCCTTACTCTTTTTCCTTGGACACTGGGTCACATAATGACCCATCTCCCCACAGTGGAAGCACTTGATCTTGGAGAGATCCTTCTTCTTCCGCTCTTCCTGCTTTCCCTCAAATGTTAGGGCAACATCTTGCTCCTCCTACTTGACTTTGATCCCCTTGCTGTTGTTGCCCGTCTTCGACTACCATCTGATCTCTTCCTGGTGAAGAGTCGCCCACATCGCGTCCCAAGGTGGGAGAGTCCCTTTGCCCAGTATACTTTGGAAAAATACCTACTAGTCTTCTGAGACAACATTTAGGGTTGTCCTCACCATCAACTCCTGATCTGGCATGGCTTCTATAGCAATCAACTGATCTCAGATCTCATTTAGTCCTTTGAAGAAGGAGTCAATTGATTGACCCTTCTTCATCTGATACGACCTCATCTGGTTCTCGAGTAGCATTATTCTCTGCACAGAAGTATGCTGGTACAGGTTCTTGAGAGCCTCCCACATCTCAACTGTCGTTTCCTTCTCGGCTATATGTGGTACCACGTGATCCTTGACCCCGTCAAGGATAATGCACTTGGCCCTTGCCATCACCTCCTCGTACTTTTCATTATCATTGGGGTTGACTGGGATAGCTATAACCTTCAAGGCAAAGTTCTTGACATGATTTTTGTCAAGCACTGATAAGATTCTGGCCTTATAGACTATGAAGTTCGATGCTCCGTCCAATCTATCCTGGTCTCTTATCCCATGTAGTTCCATGATGCTCCTCTACTTCCCTCCTGGAAGTTCTCTATTCGACTCCTCTGAGTCTCTACTTCTTGTCGGGAAGTTCTCTTCTGGACTCCCTTTCAGTCCTAATTTCCCTCCTGGAAGTCCTTTTGTTGCTTCTCGAGATGCCCCCTACTCTGATCGTCTTGTGCAACTGCACTGTTGATTCGAGTTCCTCGGCGAGAAAGCCTCAGTAACAACTCCTCTGGCCCTACTCTGTCAGGCACTGTTCTGACTATAGTACCTCACCAGCTCCACTTTGCAATATTCCTGTAGCCTTCTAGACCCCAGCAACTGCCTCTCTATGAATTGTGTCAGCTCCTCTCTGCCTCACGCTACCTCTGCATCACCCTGGATGGGTCTACGTCAGCCCTGGAATGCCCTACGTCAGCCCTCTGGACCTCTGCATCAGCAACGCTGGCCTCTCTGAGGCTTTGCGCAATTCCTGTCTTCTTCTGCGTGGCTTTGGTTGGCTTTGCGTCACACTTTCTTGGCTTCTCTACTGTTAGAAACAACTTTTATCACCTCGGGACAGTTGTTTTCTATTGCTATTGCTCCACTCGACTGATGTCTTTTAGTCTTCTTGTGATCTGCAATCATGCTCAGATACCATGTTGAAGTTTCTAAGTTTACTTAATTTAGAAACCCTTCATGCACTTTTTCTGATTTATTCCTACCTACTTGTTAATTTTTCTTTAACAAGTTATTTACAAAGTAAATACTGAAAATAAACGCCAGTGCATGCTCAACATATTACAGATCAGAAACTAAAAGAAACAAGAACAAACACACCACATGACACCATTATTTTTGGACCAATGTCCCCGGAAAAAACCGATGCGGGAAAACTGGTGCAGCTATCTGAGGGTTTTCTTATTAAGAAATATCATAGTACAATTTGGGTGCCATAACTGGCCTACTCAACAGAGAATTTCCTTAGCAGCTATAACTCACAGTTTGAGAGAAATCTCCTAGATGAAACCCGGGAAAACCCTTCCGGTAGCTCCTTAGCACAAAACTGCTCTTGCAACCCCTGCATCTGCCCAATCTGGATTACGTTAGCCCCTTTCTGTCTCACGCTGGCCCTGGGTCAGCCTTTCTTGGCCTGCGTCAGCCCCAGGAGGCCTTGCATCAGCTCTGGGAGCCTCTATATCAGCTACGCTAGCCCCTCTGGTGTTCTGCGCAACACTTGGTTGCCTCTGCATGGCCCTGCATGAGCCCTTGATGTCTCTATGTCACCCTCCTTGGCTGCTGCGCTACTCTCCCGACACAATATCTACCTTCTCTGTTCCTCTATAGTCAATTCCCCTCAACTTCTCTCCCGATCATTGATTCTATATCTCTTAGCAAACCCTGCTCTAGATAATAGAATGACTGATCATCTGGTGTGTTCTCCAAGTGACCCCCAAGCCTCCTCTTATACCTTTCCTGTTGACGATTCAACACCTGAGATTAAGTCCTTAATCAATGGCTAATATTAGATCTGGCTTGATCCATGTCTTTTGGAACACTCTAACACAGATTCATATTAATACACATTAATATTTTATTTTCCCTAAGTTTAGACTTAGGGACTCCATTAAAAATATTAATTATTTTAATATCTCCTTATCTATTTAGAATCTTCCCAAACCCTTTATGTGTATTGGAGATCTCATGTGCCCCAAACTCTCCACCAAATTTTGTGGCTAGAGCACATCCGACGCTACCCCAAATCAACATGTTAGTGATGTCTTGCAAGGCTTGCTCATGCCATGTTGTCTCACATGAGTACATGTGCATTGTAGTGTTGATTCATGTTAAGTGTAATTCGAGTGTCAACAATTGGATGTAACAGTCATAGAGTGAGTGAAGAGTCATGAGGGTAGTTGAACTATCATAAAGGGGAATGTCAAGGGTCACCCCACCCTTTGCTATAAATAGTCCCTCATAAATCATTGTAAGGATTTTGGTCAGCCAAGCTTCTACTAAGACTATCTTGAAGAAGGCTTGGACAATATTGTAATGCGCCTTGGCTTCTCCACTGCATGGAGCTAGGACATCTCTTTGGAGGAGCCGACAGATGTGGTTGTAATGTTCCATTGTTGGGGCTAGCAGGTTTACATGGTGTATTGTATGATTGTGACTTACACTTCTTTAATAATAAGAGCCAACACATTTTCATGCATATGTTGTTATTGTAGTTGGATTGTTCTGGTTGAATTAATGATATATGTTTTTTAACTTACCTACTTGTATATGAACTGATTTGTATGCAATTATATGAGTCTTATTATTAATGTGTTGCATATGTTGTTAATGTTGTCACTGTCTATGTCGACTGCTATGTTGGACATCAAACAGACCTTCCTCACGAACCTTGCTATATCAAACATCACACTCATCTCAGACTTATCCGTGAGTGTTTTTCATGTTATCTTACCTTATTGTTGTGACTACTGCATCCAAGTGGACTGCTCCATTGGAAGTTATGCATGTCCTTTGTGTGGTGTGTTCCTAGCTGAGTTAAGACTGATCCCTTTCAACCTGGAACTCACCTTCACCTTCCTCTCCTTTGGAAGTGTTGGAACATCTCATACACATTCCATGACTCTCTGCATCAGTGACACCCTTGCTATTGATAGAGTTATCTTACTTGCCTCTCTGCAACATCACGATCAAGGCATTACCTTACGATTCATTGTTGGGACTCCTACACCAAACGGTATGAGGTCTAATTGGGACTTCTTAGCAGGGATATCCCTTTGACATGTTGGCGGGTCCAACACTGTCAACACACTCATAGAAGCCAAATGACAAAAAGGCAATAGAAAAAGCAACAAAACATGACAAAAGAAAAACTCACTTGGAAAAGTGCCGCAAACTCCACCGAAGGCTCCTTGATCTCGTTGGGAATGCCAGAGCTCCAATATCAAATGTATAAATGAGCTTTAGGGGCATCCATTATATAGATCTAGACTAATTAGGGTTTATGACATGCATGCCTAAAATCAAGGAAAAAGTGACACTTGATGAAAAGTTCCAAAAATAGTAAGTGTTCCACCTTCGGGAAACTAATTAATGGATCCCTAAATTCTAGGGATGCCTTTTGCTCTTTTTCTTTTTCCTTTTTTAGGAAAATTTGCCAAGAATGATTGCGCAATTCCCAAGGATTGGATACCTTCTTGACTCAGTGCATTGCGTAGTTTCTGAGATGATGAGATGCTTTGTGCAGTTTCCATCATTAGGGATGGCATACTATCTAGAATTATGTAGTTTTCATGCTCAAGGCTGGCCTATCAATAAGAATTGCGCAATTTTTGGAGGTAAGGTTGGTCTGCCTTCTAATATTGCATAGTTTCTGGAGTCATGCCTAACAATGCTGCAAAGTCAAGTCGGAACATGAAAATATACATCACAAGAAAAGCATGAAAATATAAGTCTGGTATCATAGCATGCATACTTAACGATAGTGAAAGATAAGCTCCTATGGATAGAAGGGAGGCTCCAAAACCAAAGCACGAGAAAGTTTTTGGAGGGTGGTTGTAGGAGTTACAACATTTTATGGCCTTCTTCAAGGTCCAAGATGTAAAACATCTTGCAACACAAAAACTAAAGGAAATTAAACAACGACCAAATGAAATAGTGAGAGAATATGATAGAAGAGTCAAAGATATATTAATTCAAATCCCATATGTCATTGATGAAAATTTATTAGTTCAATGGTATGTTGTTGGTCTCCTCCAAAATATCTACTATCCATTAAAAATGTATGAATTCAAAACATGTGAAGAAGATCGTAAGTTGGCTCAATGCATTGAGATGGATGATCAAGGCCAGTCAATTATGTCATCTGACAATAAATTTGAAGATAAGATTGACCAACTACAAAACTCGTTGTTGTCTCTAACACTTCAAAAGAATAATTTATGGTGAACAAATTGTCAAACTGAAGGGCATACTAAAGATAATTGTATATTTTTTGATTATTTTGATCAGGATGTTTGACAGATATAATCCCAAATATATTGTGATATATGTCAAATTGCTTCAAATCATACAACTAAAGATTGTTGATACAATTTGTGTAATTCGAAGCCTAAATGGTGATCCATTTGTGAAGATAACAACCACTCAATGCAAGAGTTTCTTCTCAATGTGAAGAAAAAGCCAAATTATCATGTTGTTTATCATACGCAAATCATAGATCATTTCAACGAGCCACCATCATATGGAAGAGGACAAAAAGGTGGAGGAGGATACGGTGGTCGTCGAGGGGGATACAACGACATAGGTTGAGGTTGCGGTCGAGGTAGAGGAAGGTTTTACTATTTTAAATGTTGGTAGGAAGGACATACAACCCCGAACTTCCCATTAAAATATAAGACTGCCTTGCGGTTCTGCAATATGTGTGGTTTGGGCGATCATTCATTGGAAGATTGCTCCAAGATTATTGAAAAAGTTTTGAATAAAATAATTGTGAACTTACTCCAAACTATTCCAAAATAATATATATTGAAGTCAAAAAATATTCATGTTGTTACAAGGTCGAGCACTAGAAAAGATAATAATCAAGAAGTTATTCGACCAACAAAAAATTTGACTAGATACCTAGATATAAAAGTACAAAATGACGCAATGGAAAGAGTAGTTGATTTCTTCTCCAAAGAAGTTGATTCACAGAAATTGGCAAATGATGCCATATTATAAGAATTTTTGGAATTTTTAAAATAAGAACATTTAGTTGGACATCTAGTAGAACTTCTAAACATGTTAAAATATTGTAATGAAACCAGGAAAAAATGTAAAATTGTGCAACAACTATCACAAGGAAAACAATTTGAAGATCATGATCCTCAAGTTGACCTCAAAATAAATGGCTACATGGTATGACAAGTCATTATCAAATTTGGGTCATAAATGAATATACTTCCCCAAGAAACGTAGATGATCATGGGTAGACCAAATTTACACAAGACAACTAATTATCTTAGTTGTCCTCGGCCCTTATGGAGCATGCCAGGAAGACTAAACATCATGTCTGTATTGAAGAAGCACGCGTCATTGCAAAGGTTGGGCAGTTTCACCATCGGAAGTTTAGAGAGGCCCTGGAGATTGAAAAAATGCCTGAAAATCTTAATAGGGATGATGGCTGGAAGATCAGCAGTTCCTGGATCCCAACCCTGTCTTCCTAGCCGCCTCATTCCTTCTTCTCTTAGGTTTCCTGATTCCGAGGTTATCTTGTATCTTAATCAACCTAGTATTATTAAGAGAATATATATAATATAATTATATAATTATATATAATATATAATATATAATAATTATTAATTATTATTTAAATTAATTAATAATTTGAAGTATTATATATATATATATTAATAAAAATTTTAAACTAACCCTAAAAAAAAAGATTCATTAATTTAATTAATTTATTTATTTATTTTATTAATTTCCATAAAATGAATAAATTTATATATAAATTAAAATAAAAATAAAATGATTTAAATAAATTATTATATTATTATTAATTTTATATATTATAAAAAAATAAAACAATAATATATATATATAATATATATTAATATATAATAATAATTAATTTAGTAAATTAATTTGAAAACTATCCATGTTTTTAGTTTATATACCCTTTTTAAACCCGATTTTATTTTTCCAAAATTATTATATGAATTAAATAAATATAGAAAATTTAAAATATATTAATGGTTTCTATTAATTATTTATACCAGTAAAATATATATATATATATTATATATATATATATTATATATATATATATTAATAAAAGAGAACTTTTTATATCCTTTTTACTATAACTAATTTCATAATAATAATTATTAATGAATATAATAAAATAAAATAATAGTGATAATAAAATATAAAATAAATATTGAATTAAATTAACTACCAGAAATATTATATCACCTGATTTAATTCCATAAATAAATTATAAATTATTAATAATAATATTATAATATCAACATTATAAAATTCAATTTTTGACCTAGGTCCTTTAGTCAAAATTAGCCGTTAATTAGCCGTTGGAATCTCTGCTCAGACTATTTAACATTCTAGTCTAGATCTGGTTCTTCAACTTGTCCTGACGATGAACCACGTTGGTTGGTTCGAAACGCGTCGACAAATGGTTTTTTATGTGATTTTGCCGAAATTATTCTCTTAACAAGATTATGGACCACAGAAGTCTAAACTCAATATCTTAAACTTGTCAATCAAAGATTTATTGAACCTATTGGGACATTAAGGCAAGTAAAAACTGCAATTATGGGCATCCTGATGATAGTTGATTTTGAATTCATTGACTTAGTTGATGAAATACTTGCATATCTTGCACTAGTCGAAAGACCATGGGGACATAGGATGAGAGAAACTATATCATTAGAGAAAGAAAAATTTAAGCTAAAAGGTAATGACAAGAAAATTACTATTCCTTTGGATCTTCGTGAAGGAAAGCCATGGATTGAAGCTTGCGAAGAAGAAAAAGAAATGAGAAGGTTGTACCAAGTAATACATGAAGATCAGGATAATGTGGATTCAAATACCTTTGGTGAAATTTTGACAGGCTCACCCCTCTCAATTGGTCATAATTCTAACATAGAGAACTATGAATCAAAATATAAAGAGTGTTGGATGATTGAAGCTATTCCAATGAAGAAAAAACAACCTTATTACTCCATCAAAGAAATGTCTCTTATAAAAGAGAAGAATTGTAGAGGAACACTGTGACTGCTTCTGATGGATTTAACAGAAGATTCCAACAACATTATTCGATTTAAGGAACGAGAATCACATGTTAACCACATTGAACAAGTAAAAAAATATATTGGTGAATAGGGAAGAATGCAAAGTCTGGTCCAAAACTTTATGGGTCAAGTGCCAAGATGGTCAGACACCCACTCATTTCGACTCCAAACATGCGCAACAACGACGACATATTTTATTAAACGCTTTGGAAGTCTAAAGCTTTTTGCACAAGCGAATATACCTATTGTTAGCCTTGGAAAATATCTTGTTCTTCATATACATAACTGTGAGTCGAAATGACATATGATTAGATACAAGATGAGAGATTGTGGCCTCATATTTCTTCAAATACCTTAGATGAGTTTCCCAATAAGTGGTATAAGATTGAAGAAGCTCAAGGACAACCTTTGCAATGGAAAGAGTTAAGAGGAAATTTCATCAAGGATTTTGAATTTAAATCAAAGGAATGAGAATTGAATGATGCAATTCAGAAAGTAAAGGAATTTATTAAAGAAAAACCAACTGACAATAAAAAATTAGTAATCGATATCTCATCGACTTGTAATTCTTTGTCATGTACATCAGAGAAGAAAATGCCCAGCTAACTAGAAATAAAAGACGTACTTATTCTTGGCCAAATATTTTTTTGGAAGAAAGATCATCCAAAGAACTAGAAAAATAATAAAATTAGTGTACAAACTTGGCAAGCAAGAAATTGAGAAACTAGAAAAAACAGACTTTCCACTTACCTACCAAGAAATAAAAGTCTGGTACTAGTGACTCAATGAGTCGAAGGCACCCAACTAGATGGATGTGGAAGTGAAGATACGAGAAGCCAACATATCTAATAATGATCGACCAAAGATCGTCCGACTTGGTGACTATTGGTTGGACAAACAGATAGAGTAATTCGCCGACCTACTCAAAGAATATCAAGATGTATTTTCCTGTGACTATAAAAATCTAAAGGGGCTTGTGAAAGAAATGGGGGAGATGAAAATCAATCTCATTCTAGGAGTTAAACCAATAAAAAAGATATTGTACAAGCTTGCTCATAAGTATAAACCCATTTTACAGAAGGGAATAGAGGGGATGCTTCCTGCCGACATCATCTACACAATAGAAACATCAGAATGGGAAATTTTGATGGTTGTGTAGCCTAAAAATCACAACCCAACTAGATTGCACATATGTGTTTATTATCACGGGTTGAATAAATTAACAGTGACTTATCAATTTCCTACTTTGTTCGCTAATGAAATCATAAACGAAGTCACAGGTCGTGAGTGATACTCCTTTACAGATGGTATCTCAGGGTACAATCAAGTACCTATTGTAAAGGAAGGCAAAGA
Organism: Pinus taeda; assembly: GCA_000404065.3. Lineage (NCBI taxonomy): Eukaryota > Viridiplantae > Streptophyta > Pinopsida > Pinales > Pinaceae > Pinus > Pinus taeda. Next base: position 31,109 of record APFE031645430.1, read on the forward strand.
GAAGACAATGTTTTTCACTGATTTTGGTTCTTTTTCTTATTGGGTAATGCCTTTTGGACTAAAAAACACACCAACAGTATGTAGAAAATCATGTAGATTCACAAGTTAATACAATTTGCCAAAGCAAGAGACAAGAATATACTTCTACTCTTTACAATGGAAGCCCATAAAAATTGAGCAAACAATAATCAATAGAGGACGAGAATCCAAGGCACACAATAAATATCTCGGGAAATCCACAACTCAAAACCCTGCCATATGTTTTGTATTAATCCGGAAAAGCAAGATGAAATTACAATGCTTGTTCTCTCTAGAACAATCCTAACGCTCAACAAATTCAATCTCCAACTCAAAAGTAATCTCAAGGCCAAAGATTAGCCTCTTCAAAAGCTCTCTAGGTCTCTATTCCAATGTGTAATTCCTATGAAGGATAGCTTGTATTTAAAAGGAAATAAAGCCCCTAAAAACTGCATAATCCTTCAAGGATCAGTTCCTGAATGCATGCACTATCAGTGCAACTCAGAAAAATCTAAAATAAATAGTACATTGTCCCTCCACTCTAGTCTCAACTGGGTCTTTCTCATAATTGACATGCATAAGTTTTTGATGAGTAAATATTCAGTTAACTAGAGTAGCATTGGTGGAGTTCATTAGTGTCACCACTGATTGTTAACTCACTATTAGTTCTCTCAATTAGTTTCAGAACTAATTTAATTGAACTGACTCATGAAATTGAGTCTTCTATTTTACAACTCACAATTAACTCACATTGGACTCCTACAAAGGAGGAAGAACATATACATGACTTCCAAAAGACTTCCAACTCGAATTTCCTAAGTTAAGTAAGTTTAATAAACTTAATTTAACTATTTTAAGTTGTTATGAGAATAGAATTCAAATTTAATTCACAGTTTAATTCAAGGACAAATTAAAATGGAATTTCTTGTTGCCATTTCTCAACACTCCCTCTCAACAAGAAAGGGATTATCAACTACCCCGATCCTGTCTTTATGAAACTTGAATTTAATGTCAACATATTTCTCCTTTGTGGGAATGTAATCTAACAACATGATCTGCCTCAATACACAATCTTTGAGATGATGATATCGGATATCATTATGCTTGGACCGATCATGAAAGAATGGATTTTCAGAGAGTTTGATACAACTATGATTATCACAATAAATCACTACCGGATCCATCTGCTGACCAAACAAACTAACCAAGATCTTCCTCATCCAGATAGCCTCACATGCTGCCTAAATTGCAGCCATGTACTCTGCCTCTATCAAACTGAATGTAACTAATCTCTGTTTCCTGATTTTCCAAGCAATTTCCAATGACCCAGTACTAAAGATCCCTCTTGATGTGCTTTTCCTATCGGATGGAATCCCTACCCAATCTGCATCGGTGAAGCCTTGAAGCTTCACTCCCTCTATCCGTTTGTACCATAACCTTGTTGAAGAATCTAGGGAATGCATATTAAGGTGATTCTTCTTTAACATGATAACAATGTGTGAAGCATTTATAAAATTTATCTTAGCTTAATGTTCCATTCATTGTTATTATGTGTGATTACTTCATCAAACTGCTATTAACACAAAAGAGACAAGAACAAAAATGTTTGGCTTTCTGCCAGGGCCAAAACCTGTCCCTCTTGGAGAGGAAAACCCACGCAAAAATTCTTCTTATAGATATTCCATCGACGAATACCAATACTATGACCCTTGACACATTTTGCCTCTCCAAGACCAAGACATCAATCCTCTTCCTTGCCATTCTTGGGATCATCATCATCACTGCTTCTTGCACCTATGTCATCATAGTTTCACTACTATTGTACTTTAACTGAGATAATCATCATTGCTTTCTTCATTGAGACCATTTCTGCAATATAGAGACCTTCACAATAGTATCACCGAGATTATTTACTAATGCATCTCTAGCTGCATTGATATCACAACTGCGCTCCGAGACAACAAGATCACTAATCTATAAGATATAGCTACTGTGATTATAGTTATGTCAAGATCTAGATTGTGATCCTTGTCACTGCTTTTTGTGTTATATCAAGACTGTATCATATTCAATCTGAATGATGTGGTAACCAATGAGACTGTATGTCTCTTTTCACGGGTATGTCAAGAGTTTTTCATTTCATGATTCTGCCGAGATAGTATAGATCTTCACCGCTACAATTCATCATGCTGCTACAGGGATATCATCCTTAATACCAATGTGATTTCTACTAAGATAAGATAGTACTATATGTGTAGGCCAAGGATAGTCCATCTACTGCGTCCTCATCCGAAGTTTGTCTTTCTTCATCTATCTAAGATAGATATGCCGAGAACGAGACAGTGACATGCCCAAATCACAGACATCCTTTTTTACTCTCTCCATCTAAGGACACCACCTTCATATCATAGGCATGTCGAAAGGTTTCATAACTTAACTTACTATGGTGACATCATACAAGGTTATTTACTGCTTCATTTATCCGAGGTTATGACTGCACCTAAAACCCAAACAAGGTGCAGTCAAACCCTACTACGGCTTGCCCTAATATGTGAAGATTACAGGGGCATACAAATTCTGTCTTCTCACTTTTGTGCTGACCCTTGATGGGTATTTACAGTGATGAGTGTTCCATATATGAGCCGACATGTTCATGAACTGACGTGAATATTGCTTCAAGCTGACATGAAATATATTTATATATTTAATTCATTTATTTGAAGTCGACATGATCATCTCCTTATCGTTTTTCTTGCAGACTTTGATAGGCTTTCTTTTGAGGCATTGATCTTGGTCTTGGAGGGTTGTTACACAACTTTATATACTTGTACATATTTACATAAACTCATGAAGAATTTCTATACACATGACATGACTCTTTGACATATAAATAAATCCTAAAGATATCAAGAAGAAGTCTTTCACCTAGTGACACTTCTTGCTCATGAAACCCATGTAGCAAGATTACAAAAATAATTTATTTCCTTTTATTACATCAATTTCAAAGATCATGTCATTATGAAGACCAAACCTAGTTACACTTTCTTCAACACTTCCTCTTAACTAGGGAGGTATTCATAATGGCACTTGTTCATTCTCAATCTGAATAATTTCTCATAAGAAGAATGGGATTTGCAATCCATCTGTTATAGCATCATTTCAACCAACATTGTATCCATTTAGCAAGGCCTTGACTAACATCTCTATCTCTCTCTTAGATTAGAGCACAATTTTGGTGAGACCAATGACTGATAGACACATATCATCATTGTCTCTCTTAGGGCCATACCCACCCGAGTATTCTCCTAGTATGCCCTACTAAGACTATTCTCATCTTGGGTTCCCAACCCTCAATAATATCGGTCCTCTTTCCCACTCTTGTCTTGGATGCCCTACCACATCCTCACAGAGTGTTGGATGCCATATGATTACACAATTCTCCATTATTTCTTCCAAACTGAAGGTCAGAATTTAGTATCTAACTCTCCCTCTTAACTAGGGACGAGTTCCAAGATTCTCCTCACTCAAATACTTTCTCAAGTTCCTTTGATCATAGAAACTTCCTAGAGATCCTCTTACCCAGGGACTCTGTCATCAGTGCTTTATAGGTTCTTTTAGTTGACTGATGATCCAAGACTTTGCTGTCATCAATTTCTTCATATGTAGGGTCTAGCCATCTATCACTTTCCTCTGTTATGTCATTCCTTCTTTCTCAGAAAGTATCATCCTTGGTTTTATATTTGGGGCTTCCTTCATAGGGACATCTATCTTTCCTTCAACATTGATTTCTCTCGATCACAAGGTACATAGCTATGACAACCTTCACAACTCTTCTTACCATGGCCTTGCACACATACCTAATTTTTTTCCAAGAAGTTAGATACCAAAAACAAATCACATATTACCTTTTGGTGATGGGATTTTATCAATGACATCTTCTTGTAGGTATCAACATCCTGCACATGTGTTGACACATCTCCCAATGATATCTATTGTCAGGGGTCTTCATCTTTTCAGACTTCTAATAGAGTCTTCACATCTTCCAGGAGATTTCCTGGTCAAGACTTCCTAATCCTTTGGATGTTGACTGCCTTCATCATGGTTGCATGTTTCACAATCTCTTCCATCCTCATGTCTTTCATTCCCAGGGGCTCTCAGAGTTCTTTAATTGTAGTCAACTACCTCATGCTTCATATGAGGACATATTATGTTGATTTCATCTAGTTTGACTTGTGTCTTTCTACATCCTTTCAGAGGAGGAGATCCTTTCCCTTTTGATCATGCTCGATCCATTTTACCTGCAACCATATATCATGAAATTACGATATCAAATACAAATACAGGTATACATACCCCATTTTCCCTTTAGGATACTTTCAATAGTTTTCTTGATTGAATAGATCTTCAATCCCCTGATCTGCTTCATCATGTCATTAGTCCTCAACTCATCATTTCCATAATGCCACAATGCATCTTCTTACCATGATCATATCTGCAAAGTCTTCTGATAGGATCCTTTTGAGAGGGACACCATCTCACTCATAATGGAGATCTGTTATTCCCCCTTTCCCTGATCCCTTTCTTCAACTTCTTCCACCCTTTCGGTGATATGAGCTCTTCTTCCATAGTACTATTTTGTCTTATCAACTTTCCTTTACTTATCTGCACTTATTTGAGTCCTATCAACTTGTCTTTCTCTATCTGACTTAGAGACCACAAACTATTGATCGAGGTAACCTCCTTGTCCATGGACATTTGTTACCTTTCTTAATCTTAATATCAATGATGATTATTCTTTCATCACCTTTCCCAAGCCTCGTAATTGAGATCTCATGAAGAGTACCTCTTCTATCACTTCATGTATTTATTTTCTGTCTCCTTTCTTACTTGATAGAGATGAGAAATTTTTTTGAGAGTTCCTTCTCATAAATTTAGAGGAGACTTGTTCACTGACTTTTCTTCTTCATAAGGATTATGTCAATACTTTGTGTTCTTTGCAAGGACTTTTAGATAACCCATCTATCTTAAAGATCTCCTTGCAACCATGAATTCAATGAACCAAACTTGATTATAGAATGAAAATATACTTACTTGATATGTGAAGATGAGATCTTCACCTTGACTATGATAGTTGTTGATGAGGCAGTTTTGATGCTTCCACCGGATGAGGTCTTTGATAGAAATACTGCCTTTCTTTTCTTTGATCTATCTTGATATGCAGGTTGTTGACATAATTATATTTTTGGAACCTTGTAGTCTGCAACATTTTATAATTTGAGATGACAGATCTTGAATGAGTCATTAACTAAAACTGTGAGAGTCACCAGAACTATTGACACAGATCAGTGATTTGAATGCTTCATCTTGTTGATCTGCAAAACCTTTGTTGATGATAACTATTAATGTAGACTGCTTCTTGGACTTTGATCCTTTCCAATATGAAGTATTCTTGGTGGTTTGTGTAGGTACAAGATCTTGTTGTTGTAACTTATCTTTTTGATTGCATAGACAACAACCCTTGTTATTGAATACTAATGTTTGAAGATTGATCCTTTGATTCTGCTATGTAGATCTTTCAACTGCTTTGATATCTTGTAGGAACTTGATTATTGAATGTCTCTTTTTCTGCCCTTACTTTGATTGTTGAAACCAATGCTCTCATACCATGTTGAAGAATTTAGAGCATGCATATTAAGGTGATTCTTCTTTAACATGATAACAATTTGTGAAGCATTTATACAATTTATCTTATCTTAATGTTCCATTCATTATTAGTATGTGTGATTACTTCATCAAATTGCTATCAAAATAAAAGACACAAGAACACAAATGTTTGGCTTTTTGCCAGGGCCAAAACCTCTCCCACTTGGAGAGGAAAATCCACGCAAAACTTATTGTTATAGAGATTCCATTGATGAATACCAAGACCATGACCCTTGACACATTCTGCCTCTCCAAGGCCAAGACATCAATCCTCTTCCTTGCCATTGGTGGGATCATCATCATCACTACTTCTTACACCTATTTCATCATAGTTGCACTACTGTTGTACTTTAACTGAGATCATCCTTGTTGCTTTCTTCATCGAGACCATTGCTACAATATAGAGACCTTCACAATAGTATCACTGAGATTATTTACTAATGCATCTCTCAGTGCTGCACTGATATCATTGTTGCGCTCTGAGACAATAAGATCATTGATCTAAAAGATATAGCTACTGTGATTATAGTTATGTCAAGATCTATATTGTGATCCTTGTCACTGCTCTTTGTAGTAAATCAATATTGTAACATATTCAATCTGAATGTTGTGGTAACCAATGAGACTATATGTCTCTTTTCACAGGTATGTCAAGGGTTTCTCATTTCATGATTCTATTGAGATAGTATAGATCTTCACTGTTGCAATTCATCATGCTGCTACAGGGATACCATTCTTAAGACCAATGTGATCTCTACTAAGCCAAGACAGTACTATATGTGTAGGTCGAGGATATTCCATATATTACGTCCTCATCCGAAGTTTGTCTTGCTTCATCTATCCAATATAGATATGCTGAGAATGAGACAGTGACATGCCCATATCACATATATCCTTTTATTCTCTCTCCATCTGAGGACACCACCTTCAGATCATAGGCATTCCGAAAGGGTTTAGAACTTAACTCACTGCGGTGACATCATACAAGGTTATTTACGGCTTCATGTATCTAAGGTTGTGATTGCACCTACAACCCAAACGAGGTGCAGTCAAACCCTACTGCGGCTTGCCCTAATATGCGAACATTACATAGGCATATGAATTCTATTTTCTCACTTTTGCACTGATCCTTTATGGGTATTTATAGCGATGAGTGTTCCATATATGAGCCGACATGATCATGAACCAACATGACTTTTGGTTCAAGCTGACATGACATATATTTATATATTTAATTCATTTATTTGAAGCCGACATGATCATCTCCTTATCATTTTTCTTTCATACTTTGAAAGGCTTGCTTTTGAGGCATTGATCTTGGTATTGGAGGGTTGTTACACAACTTTGAATACTTGTACATATTTACATAAACTCATGAAGAGTTTATATACACATGACATGACTCTTTGACATATAAATAAATCCTAAAGACATCAAGAAGAAGTCTTTCACCTAGTGACTCTTCTTGCTCATGAAACCCATGTAGCAAGATTACAAAAATAATTTATTTCCTTTTATTACATCAATTTCAAATATCATGTCATTATGAACACTGAACCTAGTTACACTTTCTTCAACAAACCCAAATTGAGTAGTGCCTCTGAGGTATCTCAATACATGCTTTTCCACCTTCCATACAACTTGGTAGGCCTAACCATCGCTTGACTACGTTTGTTAACTGCATAGCACATATCCGATCATGGTTCACCAAGTACATGAGTGAACCCACAAGCTGCCTGTAAACAGTAGCTTCCACTACTTCCCCTGAAGTAGTATCCTCCTTCCTCTAGTTACCAGCTAGAGGAGTCTCCATGGGTTTACTGGTCTCCATGCAGAATCACTTGAATATCTCGTTGGCATACTTTCCCTGAGATACAAACAACTCCCTGTCTCCCTGCCATACCTCCATGCCAAGAAAGCAATGCATGAGCCCCATGTTCTTCATCTCAAACTCTCTTGCAAGCTACTCTTTGCAATATTTGATGAGCTTCTCATCACTTGTCAGTATGAAATCATCTACATTAAGTACAATGGTCAATAGCTTACCTTCCACCACTATGTGATACAAGTTCGCATCCGCTTCACTCTTTGTGAAGCCCAACCCAGTGAAGTAGTTATCTATCCTGGTGTACCAATCATGGGGTGCTTGCTTCAGCCCATACAATGCTCTCTTCAGTCAGCACACATGTGACTCATGGTCCAAGGTTTCAAAACCTTTGGGATGCTCTATGTACACCTCTTTCTCAATCATGCCCTTGAGGAAAGAAACCTTCACATCCATCTAATGGATCTTCCAACCCATCTGTTCTGATAGTGCCAAAATAGATCTAATTGATGAGTACCTTGCAACAGGAGAAAAGGTCTCATCATAGTCAATCCCCTCTACCTGTGGAAAGCCATGGGCCACAAATCTAGCCTTAAGATTCTCCACACTACCATCAACAACTTCATTTTCCTTGTAAAGCTAACATGAGCTCACAACGGAATTGTCCTCCGTCTTGGGACCACATCCCAAAAACTGTTTCGAACTATGGAGTCATACTCGTCCACCATCGCATCAACCCAAATCAGTTGATACATTGCTTAGTGAAAAGAAGATGGCTCTATCACAACACATGCACCCATAAGTGCCATGTATTTAGTGCACCTCTTTGATGACCTCCTCTATTGGCGTTGAGAAGAGGGTGCTCCCACATTCTCACGTGCATCATCCAACAATCTATCATCCTCTCTAGTGCGCTTTCTTCCCTCTTTGGAAGACTCTGCCTGAGTGGATGTCTCCACACCCGAAACCTCTACATGTGGCTGCTCCACATAAATCTGAGGCCCCTCAACCTTAGGAGCTAAAATCTCCTCATCTGCATGTAGCTTAAGCTCCCTCTCAAGGGATACTCGCATGGCCTTCTCCTCATCAAACCTGATATCCCTGTGAACCATTTTCATTCGATTGGTCGACATGTACACTCGGTAGTTGTGGGGTGTATCAGTGTACCCCACAAATATCCCCAACTCTATTGTTGACTCAAGCTTCTTCCGTGCATCTTTGGTCACATGGCAAAAAACCAATGACCCAAAAATCCTGAAGTGACCAACATCTGGCCTCTTACCCGAATAAGCCTCCTCTGGTGTCTTCATCTCAAGTATTCAATGTGGGCTATGATTTTCAACATAAACTATTGTGTTGCATGCCTCAGCCCACAAGTGTAGTGGCAGGTCCTAATCATGCAACATCGCCTTTGCTGCCCCTACTATGCTCATGTTCTTCCTCTCGAAAACCCCATTTTGTTGAGGGTTATGGGGTTTCGTCAACTCTCGTTTAGTCCCTTCTGCTGCACAGAAGTTCTTAAACTCATTCGAGACATACTCACCACCATTATTACTCCATAGAGATTTAGCCTTGTTGCCAGACTCTTTCTCTACTAATGATTTGAACTCACAAAACTTTGTGAAAGTTTGATTCTTTTTTTGCATAAAAGATTCCTAACATTTACGAGAATATTCATCAAAAAATATAACATAATACTTGTGTTTGGTTGTGGATGCTATCGAGAATGGTCCACATACATCTGAATGGAATCTCTCCATAATAGACTCTCCTCCACTGTCTTTATCTCCAAAGGAAGACTTCGTTTATTTTCCCAAAGTACAACCCTTGCATGTATCAAATTACTCAAGCATACCTTTGGAAAGACCAGTAGATATTTTCCATAATATCTTCAAAGCCCCATGATGCAAGTGGCCCAATCTCTTGTGCCACAACTCGTCGACGTCTCGACTCAACATATTTTCCACTTTTGAACTCAAAGCGGCACAATCCTCTACCTCTATCTTATAGAGATTCTGAACTCGAATCCCTATCTTCTTTACTTGACCTGAGGCTATGTGTTGAAGGAATGCCTTTCCTTTCAAAAATATCACATCATAGCCTCTATCCTCAAGCATGGAAATGAATACCAAGTTCTTTGTCAGTCCGGGTACATGCATAACATTCTTCAAGGTGAGTGGAGTCGTATGCTCCCTCTGAAGAGTAATAGTGACCACGTGAGTAACACTATACTTACTGTCATCACCCATCTCGATATGCATCTTGAGATCTTTATCCTCCGATTCACTGAATAACTCTTTTCAGCCAGTCATGTGGAAAGAAGCTCCAGAGCCTAAGTATTAGACACTTTCCGTCATTGAAGAAACCATGGATGCAATGAGGGAAAAGTTTAATTCGAATTGGGAGGCCAAATCCTAACCTGCCACTCCTCTTGAGGACTTCTCCTTGGACTTCTTCAATAGACAATTTGTAGCAATGTGACCCATATTGTGAAAATGAAAGCATTTAACTTTCGTCATGTCCTTCTTCTTACCTCCATGATATGAATCTAATTTGGAACAAGAAATTTTACCTTTCCCCTTCCTCACCTTAATCGCTAAGGCGCAGTTCTCTTCATCATCAGTCTTTGATGAAGAGCCATCCCTGGTTTTCCTCATGATCTCATCCTGCATCAAATCTTATTATAGTCGTTCCTAATTTGGAAGCTTCTCCCACCCATTGATAGAGTCCTGATAACTATTCCAACTCTTTGGGAGTCCAAGAAGAGCAAGGCTCACCATATCCTCCTCGGTAACCATGATTCCAACACTTCCAAGTTCATCCCGACATTGAGTGAACTTGGTCAAGTACTTTGGAATCATCTCACCTTTCTCCAGCTTGATTTTATGAAGTTTATCCTTCAGCGCCAACTTCCTTTGATCACTTCTATTCTGATACAAGTTCGTCAATGTTTCCACATAGCATGCAGGGTTTCCTTTGCATGGAGACTTGTGACAATATGATATCAAACTCCCTCAAGTATTATTAGCCTTGCCTTCGCCACACACTTCTTCCACTCGGCCAAGTTTTGTGCATCAGTAGCTGCTGGCTTAGGAAATGCTTGTTCAACAAAATCCTTCAAGCCATTGTCCTCTAGCATAGCCTCCATCCTGTCCCTTCAGGCTATGAAATTCGAGTTTCCTTCCAAGGCATACTCAAGCTTCAACCCATGGAGCACCATCTGCTAATCCTGAAGTATGTATGCAAATTCGACTTTCACCTGTAACCCAGAAACTCAAAACTTTGAAATCTCCTCTAGAGAGCTGATTTAGATATCTCCCTCATCCGAACTCTAATTCGACTGATTTGTTTTTTGAATTTGAGTATCTTTTCCCAAGGAATCAAGATCTACAATTTGTTTTTGAAAATTTTGCAGAGAAATTCTGAGATCTTCTGTACAAAATCTCAGCCCAAAAAACAATCTTGCTCCGATACCATGTAGAAAATCTTGTAGATTCACAAGCTAATGCAATTTGCTAAAGCAAGAGACAAGAATCTACTTATACTCTTTACAGCAAAAGCCCATAAACATCGAGCAAACAATAATCAATAGAGGAAGAGAATCAAAGGCACATAACACAATAAGTATCCAGGGAAATCCATAGCTCAAAACCCCACTATCTGTTTTGTATTAATCCGTAAAATCAAGATGAAATTACAATGCTTGTTCTCTCTAGAACAATCCCAACACTTAGAAAATTAAATCTCCAACTCATAAAAAATCTCAAGGCCAAAGCTTAGCCTCTTCACAAGCTCTCCAAGTCTCTATTCCAATGTGTAATTTCTATGAAGGATAGCTTGTATTTAAAGGGAAATAAAACCTCTAAAAACTGCGCAATCCTTCAAGGATCAATTCCTGAATGCATGCACTATCAGTGCAACTCAGAAAAATCTAAAACAAATAGTATATTGTCCCTGCACTCTAGTCTCAACTAGGTCTTTCTCAGAATTGACATGCATGAGTTTATGATGAGTAAATATTCATTAACTAGAGTAGCATTGGTGGAGTTCATTAGTGTCACCACTGGCTGTTAACTCACTATTCGTTCTCTCAATTAGTTTGAGAACTGATTTAACTGAACTAACTCATGAAACTGGGTCTTGTATTTTACAACTCACAATTAACTCAAACTAAAGTCCTACAAAGTAGGGAGAACATATACATGACATCCAAAAGACTTCCAACTCAAATTTCCTAAGTTAAGTAAGTTTAATAAACTTAATTTAACTATTTTAAGTTGTTATGAGAATAGAATTCGAATTTAATTCACGATTTAAGTGAAGGACAAAATAAACAAGAATTTCTTGTTTCCATTTCTCAACACAGTATTTTCACGGATCTTCATTAAAACTTTTAAGGAGTATATTTATAAAATAATGGTAGTCTAATTTGACAGCTGGACAATCTATACATTGCTTAAATATCACATATAATGGTTCGGATTAATGTTGGAAAGATGCAAAAATATTTTATTATCGTTGAACATAAAAAAAAAAAGTGTATCTTTGCAACACCGATCACAATATTACTCAGAAATGTGGTCTCAAAGGATGGTATCAAAGTTGATATGGTGAAGATTAAAGTGATTTTAGACTTGAAGCCTCCTGTGAATCAAAAGAAAATTAAAATATTTTTGGGTCACACTATTTATTACAGGCGGTTCATCAAGCACTACCCTGATATTACATTTCCCATAGATGAACTCTTAAATAAATATCCTCCATTTATCTGATCAAAACAGTGTCACAAGTTGTTCCAATTGCTAAAGAAGAAATTAGTCGAAGAACTCATCCTTAAGTTTCATGATTGGTCAAAGCAGTTCCATGTGCATGTGGATGCATTGAATGTGGAAGTTGGAGTAGTTTTGGCACAACCCCACGATGAGTCGATAGACCACCCTAATGCCTATGCTAGTCAAAATCTAAATAAAATTGAGAGAAATTATTCGATGACTGAAAGGGAAGCTCTAGCCATGATCTTCACCTTGCATAAGTTTTGACATTACCTTATGGAAAACCCATTTGTATTCTATATTGGTTATCAGGCACTAAAGGTCCCCATAAATAAACTAGTTCATCAAGGGCACATTTGTCGATGGTTATTATTATTTCAATGATTTTAATTTAAAGTTACTATTTGACCAAGCAAGAATAACATCAGTCCTAATTATTTATCTTGACTGGAATATGAAGAGGAACCGACTGACATTGAAGATGACCTCCCAGATGCACACTTCATTTAGAATCGAAGAAATCCCTGCAGAGTTGGTAGATATAGCATATTTTTACATATGCGAAAAGCACCTGAGGGATTGTCTGAAAGAAGAAGAATACATTTTCTACTAAGGTCACGCCATGTACATTGATAAATGGACAACTATATAAACTTGGTATTGATGAGGTACTTCAAAGATGTGCCTTGGAACATCAACGAGAGGATATCATCGATGAGGTACATAAAGGGTGAGAAGGAGGTTATTATCAGGGTGGCATGAAAACAAGGAAAATACTGCAGGTTGGACTATGGTGGCCAATAATATTTAGAGACTCCTGACTACATGTACAAAAATGTGATATATGCCAAAGATATGGGCAACCAATACCTAAACACCATATGTCATTACATTCAATTTTTTTGTCACTACCCTTTGAGATATAGGAAATCGACTTCATTGGACCATTTCCCAAAAGAGCTAGACATATCAGAGAAAAATACATCATAACAATAATGAAATATCTACAAAATGGGTGGAGATAGAACCGAGCAGATTGTGTACCAAAAAAATAACAACAAAATTCGTATATGAAAATATAGTAACACAATTTGATTTCCCTTTGGTCATAATTAGTGATAGATGGACTCACTTTGTAAATGTTATGATTCAAACACTAACGAATAACTTCATGGTCGAACACAGGAAGACCAATGCATATCGCCCACAAGAAATGGTGATGTCAAATATTTTAATAAAACATTGCATAACAGATTAATGAAGGTTTGTAACTTAGACAGAGATGACTGAGATGATAAGGTACCAACCATCCTTTAGGCATATCACACAACATACAATCAGTGGACAAGATCTAAACCATTCAAACTTGTCTATGGACAGGAATCAGTCGTTCCTCTCTAGTGCTCAGTGAATGGAGTAAGTGTATCAACTATATTGAATTATAATGCAAAGCTAAAGAAGGAACGACTCCAACGATTACAACAATTAGAGGAAGACTGACTCCATGCACTCTATCACCAACAAACTAGTAAAGACCAACAAAATGCGTGGCATGATAAAAATTTGCAAACGAAGAAGTTTAAAGTCAGTGATTTAGTGTTGTTATATGACAGTTGAGTGAAGGGTAAGCCAAGAAAACTTGAGATTGCATGGTTGGGACCCTTCGTCATTGAATAGATTTGATCTTCAGGAGCTGTACATTTGAAGAAACTACAAGGACACCCATTCAAGTCACTTGTTAATCATGCCTAACTAAAAAAGTATGTTTCTTAACAACAATGGTGTGTTCCTGGTGAAAACGTTTTTGAGGCACCAAGGACATGGATTAGTTTGAAAACCACTATGTGGTGGGCTAACCGACCAAACTACTTATAAAATTAGTATTTTTTCTTTCTTAAGTATAATTTAGCAAGTCCATTACAAAATGAAGTTATAGATTAGAAATAAATTAACTGACACAACAATTGGGGATCCAATAAAGAGAGAGAGAGAGCGCATAAATCAAGCAAACAAGTATGATAGAAATACGGAACAAGAAGTAGATCTGCATAATATATTAAATAGCAAGGATAAATATAATATGGATCAACATCTTTCCAAGGAAGAGAGATAGCAAGAACGCAAAGAAAAATTCAAATATCATTATAAAGCATCTAACTCAACAGACAAATCAAGAGAGAAAGCTCGAATCCAACTTGAAGTGAAAAAGAACCATTCAGTAGGACATGGCCATAAAGAAAATTTTAGCAGGACAGATAATCAGGAGAAACGCTTCAACCACACTTCAGAAGGTAGTTTCAGAAAACTAGTTGCAAATAAATGCCAAACACGTGAGTCTAACAGTGGCGAGTGTAGTTCATAAGAGACAAAAATTAGAATTTAAAAATAAAAATGCTACAATAGATCAATCCAATCATGACACGTCACATACTCTGCAAATCCCATTGTTGTCATATGAATGTCAAAAATCAACTCAAATCATGACAAAATCATTCACCACTCTACAAAGAAGGTGTCGATCAGGTGGAATGCATGATCATAATAAACCCTGTTGGAAGAAAGAGTTCGATTTTTGGCGGACCTTAAGGAATCAAGTGCTCAGGCAATGTTAGTCGTTCGCTAATGGTCAATATTCAATTAGCACTTTCATATTTTTTCACCAATAATCTATCAAATTTATTTTCTGAATATGACACCACCCCCGCTAGTCCATTCTTCACCACCATAACTGTCATGGCCCACCCATCATATTTATGCACCCAGTGTCTCGACATGTGTTGCAGCCTCGAAAAAAATCACATGAAGTCAAAGTGGACCAAGAAGTACACCAATTGATAGAACAATTCACAAAGCTCAAACCGAGCCTTTAGAAGCAGCTATCAAAGAAGCACCAAAAGATCTACCTTAAATTATATTTCATTTTTCACTCTAATATATGTTGTACTAAAATTTTGTAGAATCTTCAGTGCTTCGAGAGTCAGTGACATAAATTGTATAAGTTATAATGATTTTTCTATATCAAACTTTGTGAATTTTTTTACCTCTCCAAATCTTCCCAGTCGAGTCAAAAAGTATATAATGTAAAGATGAATGTTAAGATGATAACTAAAGTCAAATTAGTTAGAGTCTAGTCGGACAGTTAGACTGTTGTAACTATCTCGATATGATATAAATATTTGTGTATGCATCAATGTATCGGTTTTGATTGGTTTATTAAGAGATATAATATAAAGTGTTCTTCTGTTGGTTCTCCACTACTTGTATCTCTTCTCTTCCTCTTTTCTTATGTGCTTTGCTATGTGAATGCTTGATGTCTATGCTACTGGTATCCATGTACACGTTTCCCTAGATTACAACAACAAGCATGAAGAGTAGTATGATAAATAGTTAATTATCTGTTAATGTATTAGAATGTTCATGCATTCTCCTCCTATGGTTCGCCTTAATTTTCTTTGCATACTTGCCTACATTTTTCCTTTTCTCTACTGCACGAATCTCATTGAGGATCATATTGTCCAAACCACCTTGATCAATTTTCTTAGTTCCATGGTGTGGAACAAATATTTGGTACTTGAGAAACCAAATGTGATTGTATACAATAGAAAAAGAAAACACATGATCAAAAAAATGGATTTGTTTTCTTGTGATACTTTGGTATACAAATTATTTGAGTCATAATCTCCTTCAACATTTTCCAATGAGGTTGTAAATCAAAATTTGATGAAAACGTGATAATATGCTCTGACCCTTTGAGATGCTTCCTAGTTAGCTTGATCTCTTCCATTGTGTGGACAAAACTAACTAGGAATTTAACTAAAGGGATCTCATTAAGACCCAAATGAATTTACAACATTTATGGAACAAACAAACCTTAGAGGAATGTTTTAGAACTTATTTTGAAATCTGCAGCCTCAAGAAACTCAAAGTCCTACCCATTGTTGTTGCATGGGGCATATTGTTAGCATGTAATAAATTTTGATCCCTCTTGTGAAGGTTTCATTCTAGTATATTTCTATTTACAAATCACACATTCCATTTACCAAGATAAAACCTTCTCTCATTGTCGGGGTGCTAGTCAGGAGAATCGCCTCATATGTGTTTTGTGTTGGGTTTTGTTATATTCTTTCCATGACTAACCTACGTAGTGAACAAGGGGGTTAGAGGGGGGGCAGGGCCCCCCCTTTTTTGTGCCGATTGTGTAGTGGGGGGATTTGAGGGGTGCAGGTAGCCCCCCTTTACGGGGTTCGGGGCAGCGCCCCGGGAAAAAAAAATTTGGACCCTATATTAGGTTGGGTGAACCTACCTATCGTTTTCGGTCCATGGTTTTGGAAGCGATGGTTTTTTAGTCCATGGTATTGGATGCTTCGGCATGTATAAATATGTATTGTAACACTGAAAGGAATATAATGAAAAATCGAGCTGGTAGTCTCGGTTTTGGGATCTAGGGGAAAATCTCTGTGTATATGTGTTTTATGTGTTATGCTCTCGCATTTTATTTTGTGTTTTAGAATTCGTATGCAAGTAATTTCTGTACGGGATTAAAACCTACATTTGGTATAAGAGTTGTTTTGGCTTCAAGGGAGCGCCTTTGTTGCTGAGCAGTTTTGCTTGGGCCTGTGGTAGACCCTGTTCAGTGGGAGATTTGCGAGATTGATTCTGGTGGTGAAAGAAGATGGCGAGCAGTGGAAAGATAGAGATTGAGAAATTTAATGGTCAGAGTTTTGAGTTGTGGAAACTCAAGATGGAGGATTTGTTGTTGGATAAAGATCAGTGGATTGCGGTAGATCCGGGTAATAAACCAATGGGAGTGTCCGATGAAGAATGGAAGAATTTGGATCGGAAGGCAAAGAGCACAATACGATTGTGTGTCTCAGATTCAGTATTGCTGAATGTATCTGGGGAAGCTATGACGAAGGCTTTGTGGGACAAGATAGGGACTTTGTACCAATCTAAGTCTCTGGTGAATAAATTGTTCCTACGAAAAAAGCTGTATAACCTAAGGATGAAAGATGGAGACTCAGTGACAGAGCATCTGAACGCATTTAATATTGTGGTAAGTCAGTGAGCATCTGTTGATATTAAAATTTCATATAAAGATAAGTGCATCAGTTTGTTGTGTTCTTTACCAGATTCATGGGATAATCTTGTTATTGCAATAGGTAGAAATGCAACTGCTTTGTAGTTTGATGAAATAGTCTCATCCTTGCTGATGGAGGAGTTGAGACGGAAAAATATGGAGAGATATAATGGTGATGCCTTGTCTGTACGAGGATGGTCCCAGAACAGAAATAAAAATAAGTCATCGAGTGGGAGATATAAATCTAGAGGGAGGTCTAAATCTCCTGGAAAACCTATAAAGGTGGTGTGCTGGAAATGCGGAAAGGAAGGGCACTACAAAAGGGACTGTAAATCTAAAGCTCCTGATAAAGGAAAGGGATTTGATGATGCTTCTTCTGCAAAGGCGAAAACCACCTCAGATGAAGGTGGGGATGTGTACTTGGCTTCTTCAAGTACACATGTAGATCATGAGGCATGGTTGATTGACTCAGGTGCATCCTTTCACTTCACTCCCCATAGAGAGTGGTTCTGCGAGTATTAGAAATACGATGGTGGTGATGTCTTCTTAGGAGATGATAGGAAGGCTAGAATCATTGGTCGCGGAAAAGTAAAGTTGAAGTTGCAAGGTGGAAGGGTTAGAACCCTTCCAGGTGTTCTGCATATTCCTGAATTGGCCAGAAATCTGATTTCTGTAAGCAAGTTGGATGATGCAAGTGTAAAGACAGTGTTTGAGAAGGATACCTGCAAGATGGTTCAAGGAGCACTGGTATTGATGCGGGGAGTTCGGATTGGAAATCTGTACAAGCTGCAAGGTAGCACTGTTGTTGACGAGTGCAATAATTCTATGGTTCTTGAAAATGGAGCAGAAAATCTAGTGGTCTCTGGAGAGAAGACCATGTTGTGGCATCAAAGCCTTGGACATATTGGAGAGAAGGGCCTTCGAATACTTCATGGTAAAGGTATGGTAGAAGGTATGAGTAATATTTATTTGGATTTTGATTTCTGTGAAAATTGTATATATGGTAAGCAGAATCGGGTGAGTTTCCCCTCTGGTGGTAAGAGGACGAAACATATATTAGAGCTTGTGCATAGTGATGTGTTTGGACCTGTGAAAGTTCCATCATTGGGTAAGTCTGTGTACTA